>OX578276.1:161536614-161808480 GCA_951217055.1 Gerris lacustris | reverse complement strand
AAGCGAGAACGATATATCGAAATTTGTAGACGCCACCTGTGTAGCCAATGCTATCAACGTTCCCTCACATGACATTAGCCCTATTCATTGAAGTAAAGTAAAATCTGAAGCAGTAAATTTGATTTTGATAGAGTCCATGACACGCTCCATTATGTGATGACAAACCATTCATATATCATTTTACTTTTTTCATCCAACCTCTTTTCTCCAATACCTGTTCCTTCACATTCCCTGTGCCTATGCC
The DNA here is from genome assembly GCA_951217055.1 of Gerris lacustris. NCBI lineage: Eukaryota > Metazoa > Arthropoda > Insecta > Hemiptera > Gerridae > Gerris > Gerris lacustris. The sequence goes on along the minus strand of OX578276.1, from coordinate 161,808,236 downwards.
CGGCGCTTACCTATAGCCACCGTTGTCGCCAGTGTTATCTCCGGCCTTTCATATGATGTTATTCTGATGTATACGTGTAAAGTAAAAATCGGTGGTAGTGATTTTTATTTTGATAGAGCCCCACACTCGCTCTATCATGTGATGACCCACGATTAATTTGTCACCTCCATTTTCGTTACATCTCAATAAGCAAAATATAGCTCTACTGCACATGAGGTTTACGGGACGCTATGCCACGCCAGGGACCCTTTGTAGTGCATTAGTAGAGGTATTTTCCTATTGATTCGAACAATACCAACTATGCATCAAAATCAAGAAATTATTTATTATTTGTCCGTCGTATTCTTTTGAACATGGAGCACCTCAAGTTAGAGTGGACATTTTTGTTAGAGTCGTTGAAAAAGTGTGTAATTGTCGGTTTAACAAAAAAGTCAGCTCCCGTACTTGTGATCCGAAGTTTGGACAGCTCGACATGTTTTTTCATGACAATGTCCGATTGGTCGTTGCTAATGCAGAGAGAAGTCGAACTGAGGCAATATATAAAGAAGAGCGAAAACTCTAAGAAGAGGAAGGCTGAACCTTGTCAGGATGTCGTTATCAGCGGCAAACATCTTCTTTTACGTATGCATCAGCCCACACGCTCTATCCAAACAGACTTGACGTACCGACCATCATGGATCGATACTTTACTCTCTAGACATCCTGAGTTTGCAACCTTGTCTAATGTGGAAACCTTGTCCTTACTGGATAAGATCCCGCAAATTAAAATAGCGTTGGATCTAATTGATCAGGTAAGGACAAGCAAAGAACTAACTTCTAATGTAAGAACATTCATCATGATTAATAAATTTCAATATTCAGTATTTCATTGCAATACGCTCGCTTCAATGATAGAGCCACGCGATGCCTAGTATACAAGCTTACATCCAAAATAAGAGCTTTCGCAAGTACTAACTTCCTAACTTTTGAAGATCGGTCTGGGCTCAATTCCCCTTCTTTTCTTACTCTGTCCTTGTGTTCCTCTTAGGGATAAAATTTTAGAAAATCTCTATTGGCAGATATTTTTCTATTTTACCCCCCTAAATGTACATAACAATAATTGTACAGCACTCTTAAAGAGCTTTTCAACGGAATGCATCGTGAAGGGTTTTCATTACGTTGACATTTGTACCCCGTACCCCTGTGTACCAAAATCAAAATTTCGAAAATGCATGAAGTCAGTGACCTTCCCCTTTTCCCCTTGCTTTGAAGGTCAAGTGTGCATATTTTCATTGTAATCGGAATAAAACGGTAGATTTGAATAAAGAACACACACGTTCGCGCGCGCGCGCACACACACTTACGTTGACATTTTTTTTACCCATTTTATTAGTGGATGCCTATGATATGAACCGAGTATATCCTCAAAATTTCAAGCCTCTCGCTTAAGCAGATTTTGCTGTGCGTTGATTCTATGTCAGTCAGTCAGTCAATCAGGACATTGCCACTTATATTATAGACTAGCTGAATACCCGTGCTTCGCTACGGGGTGTTATATTTTCAATTTAATGGATTTATAAACTACCATCAAGAAACATTTAAATTATTTTACAAAGCGAGAATATCTAGATTCTATCCCCTTCAATCTCCCTTATTTCTATACCCCCTCCCCTTTGATAACATAATTTGCTAATATCCCAAATTAGTAATTCATTCCGACTAAATTTTTAAAAAGGAAAAGCAGTGGTATTTTCCTTCTGTCCCCCCCCCCCCCCCCTCCCCGTGTCATTTTACATCCCTTGGTTGAAATTGGAATTATCTTTTATTAATATACATGCTTACATCCAAAATAAGAGCTCTTTCTCAAGTATTAACTTCCTAACTTTTGAAGATAGGTCTGGGCTCAATTCCCCTTCTTTTCTTACTCTGTCCTTATGTTCCCCTTAGGGATAAAATTTTAGAAAATTTCTATTGGCAGATATCAACATAATTTAGAAATTATTATACTACGTATACACTCGTAGATTTTATTATAGAATTTTAAAGATGTGGTCATGATCAAGTTAGTAAAGGTTTAGGCACGGTAAGGCGTGATTTATTAATTATTGCCTTAATATCTAAAAATAAATCTACATATTTTTTGACAGTGATTGAAAAGTAATTTCTTTAACAGTTCTTCCTACAGAAATTTCCACAAAACATAAAATATGGTCAGTAGTTTCTTCTGCAATTTTGGTTAAATACATTTTTTATGAAAAATGAAATAAGAATTTTGAAATCTATTTAGAAGCCCCGTTCTCAGCTCCATATAAAGCTACCAAATCGTTTTATATCCTTTATCACCCGAAGAATTAAGCTTAACATTGTACCCAAGAACCTCCAAAAAATCTATTCAGCCATTTGGACGTGATTGACGCACAGACAGACAGATATAAAATTTTCTAAACCTAAATTCGTTGTCAGGACTACTCATTCAGTGGAAATACCCCATATTCTCTCTCCACAGCTCGGGCCTCCACGTTCTCTAGTGGAGAGATAACCTTATGTAGAGCTAAAATGTAAAATCAATAACATAGATAAATTGATGTACTAAAATATTATTTATGTATTAATATGTTTTATTCAATAAAGGTATTTTTAAAAAAAAAATAATAATAATAATAATAAATAAATAAATAAATAAATGAATAAATACAAAATTTTAGCCAAATCGGATAAATGTACAGACACAACAATTATTAGTTTTTTATACATAGATATAGATATATTTTTCCATTTTACCCCCGTAAATGTACATAACAATAATGGTATGCATCGTGAAGGGTTTTCATTACTTTGACATTTGTACCCCGTACCCCTTTGTACAAAAATCAAAATTTCGAAAATGCATGAAGTCAGTGACCTTCCCCTTTTCCCCTTGCTTTGAAGGTCAAGTGTGCATATTTTCATTGAAATCGGAATAAAACGGTAGATTTGAATAAAAAAACACACACACACGCGCCCGTTCGCACGCGCGCGCGCACACACACTTACGTTGACATTTCCTTTTTACCCCTCTCCTAAATGAAAATAATGACAAAAACGTACATTACAATTACTTTTCTCTTAATGAGCCATTCAACGATATGCATCATAAAAGGTACCTATCACTTACTTTGACATTTGTACCACGTACTCCTGTGTACCAACATTTTAACTTTATAATCTCATGTAAGCAGTACACTCAAAGACACTCTTCATTTATATAAGATAAAAGACACTCATAGACACTTCATTTATATAAGATGTAGTTATACACATTTTTCCATTTTACCCCCTCCTAAATGAAAATATGACAAAACTGTACATAACAACAATTACTGTACTTTTAAAGAGCTTTTCAACGATATGCATCATTAAAAGTATTCATTACTTTGACATTTGTACCCCGTACCCCTGGGTACAAAAATAACAATTTCGCAAAATCCTTTCTTAGTGGATGCCTATGATATGAACCGAGTATATCCTCAAAATTTCAAGTCTCTCGGTTAAGCAGATTTGGCTGTGCGTTGATTCTATGTCAGTCAGTCAGTCAATCAGGACATTGCCACTTATATTATAGATGTAGTTATACATATTTTTCCATTTAACCCCCTTCTAAATGAAAATATGACAAAACTGTAGATAACAACAATTACTGTACTTTTAAAGAGCTTTTCAACGATATGCATCATTAAAAATATTCATTACTTTGACATTTGTACCCCGTACCTCTGGGTACAAAAATAAAAATTTCGCAAAATCCTTTCTTAGTGTATGCCTATGATATGAACCGAGTATATCCTCAAAATTTCAAGCCCCTCGCTTAAGCAGATTTTGCTGTGCGTTGATTCTATGTCAGTCAGTCAGTCAATCAGGACATTGCCACTTATATTATAGATAGTACAAATGTCTGACATCCAGTATTTGTTTATATTTTAGAATTCGAGGAATGTCAAAAGATCATAAGTAGTTTACAATTTTAACCGCCATCTGCCAGCGCTAGTGGTCTTACATCTCTAGAATACTGGAGTTTGATACCCCTGGGGCAGTGTTTTAAAGATGGATCCATGAGCGTAGCCAGGGGGGGGGGCAGGGGGGGGCCATGGCCCCCCCCTAGGCCGGCTCAACTCTCAACAAAAATACGATTATTATACATATACAGGTTAAAATAAAAAATAAATAAATAAAAAGTAAAAATAATGCTGTATAATAATAATAATAATAATATATATATATATTATTATTATTATTATACAAATTTATTTTATGGCTAGGGGGTCTTCAGGTAAAAAAATGTAAATCTCGTTTTAGTTGTCAAGTTACTACAGCTGTGGCGTGGCTGCACTGGTTTGGTTAGCATTGCTTTGATAAAAAAGATGTCTATGATAAGAAAAGAAGCTGGACAATAATTATGTTTTCCTTCTCTCAGCCAGTGGCGTACCCAGAGGGGGGGTGTGCCTCCCCCAAAGCTAAAGCCCTGAAATTTAAGCAATTGCAGTTTCACAGCAGATTTTAAAGTAATAGCGTTGTGATAGTAAAAAAAAAAAAAAAATATATAATAAGTAATTATATACCTAGTTTTGCCCGACATATATATATATATATATATATATATATATATATATATATATATATATATATATTTTTTTTGGCGTTAAAAAAGAAGATGAAGAAGAAGAATTGAAGTAAGTAGTCCTTAATCAGTTTAGGTTAAGTATCTAAAATAGGGATGGAGCACTAAGTTACATATATCTCCTGGGTAAAAATATGTCGTCTATATAGTCTATAGTCTATAGAACTTGGAAAAAAAATCTACATAAAATTACGACTGTGCATGGTCAGAACTTTTTAGTGGGACGAATTTCTTCCCGACTATTATTATCCATTGCTTATTTTGAATGAAAGGTTACAATATAAAATTTTTAGATCAAGTTTTTAATTAAATATTTTCTTGTTTTAAGGGTTCTTATTTTAATCTACAGTTTTACTTTAATATATTAATTAAATTTAATTAAAAATAGTTCGTAGCAGTCATTAGAATAGTTTTTAATTATTGAATAATTAATATTAATTAATTTGGAAACTGGTTCAATTGTAGAATAAGATTTTAAAAATTGCAGATACCCGACCTTTCGCAAGGAAGACTATTTTTTGTATTTATTGACTGGACTGTTAGATACCCTACTATTTTTATTTGGTTATGGTTTTGCATAAAACTCAGTATGAGTATGGTTCTGCATATTTGATTCTTAAAAAACGATTAATTACTATTTATTTAAAATTTAAAATTAGAGATGCAGTAGTTCAGACAATATCTCATTGGAAGCGCTAACGTCGCTTCAAATACTCTCTGTCCAATCTTAATGTGAACTATTTTACATTAAGAGTAGATTTATAAATTTAAACAGCAAGTTTTCCTTAAAAAAATCTATTTTAAATAAACAATTTTTTCCCCTATAATTAATAGTTCTATTGAGTTTTTTTTTTAATTAAAATAAATCCTTTTGAAAATATTAATAATGGAACTGTCAGACTGTTGGCATTTTTAAGGAAAACACTTTTTTGGTTTTACATACACCACACCACACACACACACACATATATATGTGTATATATACAGGGCTCGATTTGAGGCGGAACGGCGTTCCGGGACCTCTCTCTCTGATAAATAAAAAAAAAAAATCGGCACTAAGAGTGTGGGTTTATGTCTAAAACTGTTAAAATTTCAAGATGAAAAGAACTTTTTATAAACTACGTTTTTAAATTTTCTATTGAATCGTATGTAATGTTGATATGTAATATAATTGTTATTGTTATATAGTATATAATGTTACTGAAAAAAAAAAAAAATAGTTCCGAATTTATTTACTTCACATAAATGACAACCATCTAGATAGCTGATCTTAAACCTATAAAAGGACAAATCTTTGTACAACGGGTCTCCCCAACACCAAATCTAAAGCGTGCCATCGATATATTTGAAATAATATAAATATAATCGATAAATAATATAATCGATATTTCTTGTTTTGCAGTCATTCAATGTTTATCTATCACAAATTTGAGACCCGTCAAAATGAAGATTACGTAAATATGGGACATGGCAAAACAAATAAAATAACTTGCGGATTTTTTCCGAACTAACTTTCCGTACAGCAAAATTTGCTGAAAACCAATAAAATTCTGCTGAAAGATGGCTAAAAGTATTAAAATAATGCATTGTCATCGTGTTCTGAGCTATGCTAAAAGTTCCAAATGTCTAGCTATTCGGGAAGTTAGTTAGAAATCGAAATAAAAACGTAGTAAAAATGCTGTTTTTGAACGTTTATTTTTCAAATTTTTCCCGGGGTAGAGTATAGGTTGTTATTTAGGCACCTATATATATATATATATATATATATATATATATATATATATATATATATATATATATATATATATATATATATATATATATATATATCCAAAAAAATTAGCCCCCCCCTAAAGGCAACCCTGGCTACGCCCATGGATGGATCCGTATGATTTCATGGAATTCCTTTCCTGTCTGAGGAGCTATGTTTACTTTCAAATTCAGGGAAGACTATTCATTTATTTCTTCTTCTTCAGTTTTAAGTTTTAAGTAAGATCTTAAAGCGAAAGCATTGCGTTACATTAAATGTTGTATAAGGAGATATACAAATTTTGTATAAGGAGTAATCGAAAACATACCGAACTTCCGTTATCTGTGAAATGTAGGTAAAGGTTTCACTGAAGGCATTTGCACTGGAGTTATAGAAGTGTAACAACAGTCGGTGATTGGAAACCGAATAGGATGCAATTATTTGAAAATCTAATGAAAATAAAATATGAATGTAAGTATTATATTTCAATAAATATGAAGTCTAAAAGTAGAATTCCAAATTCACATCTTCCGTAAATTTCCATTAATCCGAGTTTATTGGTAATCCGAGTTAGTGCCGGACCTATCCAAGTCGGATTATCGGGACTCAACTGTATTAAAAATAAATAAACTAGGCATCGCGTGGCTCTATCATTGAAGCGAGCGTATTGCAATGAAATACTGAATATTGAAATTTATTAATCATGATGAATGTCATAGTTGAAGATAAGTGGAAGAATGTAGTGAAGGGAAGAGTGGGGGTACTCAGTACAAAGCTTTACTGCCTAAACAAACCTATACAATACACTATACGACGATAACAATCTTCACCACCCGCGGTAGCTTTTAAACAATTATTATAAATGTATCTCGTCACTACGCAAAGAATTTTGCTTGTATCAAGTTGAAATTTTGCATACCTGTTTCAATTGTGCATTAGATGGTGTATATGAAGTTTTATTAAAATCGTTTCGTTAGAACGTAAGATATCGGTAAAAAGGTTGTTTTCTCTATTATAAACGTTTAGGTCCGCTTTAACAGTTTTAGCGATCTTTATTAAGTCATAGCGGTGTCGCTGTTGGTTTTAGTGAAAAATGTTATTTGAAAAAAATGTTCGTCTCATCGAATAGATGATGATAGAATCTTTTCCCGTCCTGAAATTCCAATTTAATTTTTGTACCTCTCGTTTACGCGAGCGTTGCGCGCGAACTCTTGGACGGATCACGCTGTCCAACGAACTTAGCCTGAGTATTAGTAAGAGGAACATGTATACCAAATTTCAACAAAATCGGTCAACTTTTACTCAAGTTATCGTCACACGCGTGAACGTTACTGACAGACAGACAGACAGACAGACAGACAGACAGACACGGAGCATATTTCGTTGAATGTAGGAAGCTCGCTACGCTCGCTTCAATAAACGATCCTGATATAGATCCTGATATAGTCACCCTTTGATTTCTTAAATAAGCTAGAAAACCTAAAAAACTTAATTAAAAATCGATATACCATAGAAGGCATTGACGCCGCTGTAGTCACCGAGTTAATGAGACAAACAGAAAAGGAAATAATCTTCCAATTATACCATCAATTTGACCCCCAACTCTCAAATTTTATAATTACCCAAAACCCAGAAAACTTAGAAGACTTTAGAAAAATTTTGTTCACTAAATGTCAATTTGTATTAGAACTAATTAATAGAAATAAGGAACGATTTACTAGAGCTCCTAACTACGCACCTGCTTATCCTCCTCAACATTATTCTTATAATTTTCCCTCGACTTCGCAACATCCTGAGCCCGAATATCGCCAATATTACCGTACTAATTCAGGTAATTTTAGAAATAAACATTTTATTCCCGAACAATCATATAATCGCGAAAGACCCAATACGACTATTCCCGCTAATCCCTTTTACGAACCAAATCAACTCCAAACTAGTAATAACCAACAAGGTCCCAATACAGTATCCATGAGAACTGTTAGCAATTTTACCCGAAAACCAAAAGCAAACCCCCAACAGTTAATGCATGTCGAGTGTGACAAAGACGAAATAATAAGGCAACTACTGGAAGAAATACAACAATTAAGGCAAAACCAATCCCAGTCACTCAACTGCCATATTCCAGAAATCGAAAACCAAATTAACGATTATTTTTTCCCGCCACTCGACTATGATCAATCGGAAGACGAAAACCAAAATAATGATTCCTTCTTTAACCAAGATGTTTGGTGTAAAACAAACCAAACTCAAAGCTTCAATCTAAATCTAGTTAACAAATCTCTCCCCTACATTTTAGATTATAAGAATAGGACATGGTTAATCGATACAGGATCGGAAAAAAATTATGTCAACCCCGATATAGTAAACGATAAAGTAAAGAGGTATAAAGAAAACTTTAAAGTCACCACCCCCGCAGGAACTAAAAACGGATCAGAATTTATAATAATAAATACAACGCGACTGTTCAAACGCCCCTCGTTAATGAAAGCCTATTTGTTTAAATTTTCCGAAAATTACGACATACTGTTAGGTCATAACACTATGAAAGATCAAGATATAAAGATTAATTTTAAAAATAACATCCTAGAATCCGATATCCTTAACATACCAATTAAAACGGATATTCATATTCCGCTACGAATTGACGCTGCTTTGTATCAAAACACCCATGGAAAAGACATTACCCCCGAAATTATAGATATAGATAATGACTTCGAATTCCATGAACCACAGACAAAGTATAATGTAAATCTAATCGAAATAAACTCCCACGAACTAAATGTTAATACACATCACAAAACTAAGCAGAGATTAAATAGGCCTAAAAATAAGAAAAACAACCCCTCAAAGATTACAAAAACATTAAAACAAATTCCAAATAAAGATAACCATTTATCTCCTGACCTAGAGAAAATCCTTTTACCCTTTACCTTAAGTAAAATTCCCACACCCGTTCGAAACACAGATAATACTGACAATGAAAGTTTAATAACCATACATTCCCAAGAGAGTTTAAACAACCAAATCTTCCTTGTCAATGACCCTAAGAAGATAATAAATGTAGAAAATGATAAAATAATTTTAAATAGAGACCCCCTCGATAGTATCAAAAACATAATTAATTCCAACAAAAAAATATATTTTTGGTTCACCAACCACGTACATTCTAATAACCTAAAGGAACTTCGTATAGAATATCTAAAGCCCAACACAACTTATGGGATATACCGGTCTGACAAACATAAAAATAAGTAATATATTAAAATAATGTAATATAATGTAATATGTAATATAATATTGAAGAATTTAATAAGGTAATATTAATATTGAATTAAACAAAAATAAGTAATATAAAAATAATGTAATAATAATAATATGTAATATAATAGGTAATATTAATATTGAATATTGAAGAATATAATATGGATATCAGAATTGTTCGAACCAATACTCAAAGAATTTCTTCAGTTCTATTGATCACAATCGATAAGAAATTAGTTTTTGAACGTGAATACATGTTCCTATTTTTCTAACCTATTGTTTTTTGTTAATAAAGTAAATCATATCGTTATATCGATAGAGTTTTGTTAATTAAACATTACATGATCATGATAGTATAATCTCAATTAATGATTTAAATAACTTAGATGATGTAAACCTAATCCTTTGGCGAGTAGGAAAAGTGAGCTGTTCCTTAACAGATTCCTTCATTCTGTATTTCATTCAATTCCCTCTTCAAACCCACATCACGGAAACCTACTTCCTTTTATCCTATCCTTACATAACTTCTCAAAATAAAATTAAGACCCTGAATGTTCACCCTGCTATGGTGATAAAAGACTTAGAGTTATATTCTGGTTCTTGTAGTTTAATTTTTAATACTTATTATTGTATAAACACTAAGAAAATAACTAACGCATGTATATATGATCTAATTTTAAGAGACAATAATGAAAATTGTATGGATTTAGAACTTCCAAAAAGTCAAACAATTTTTAAATATGTAAAAATCATTAACCAATATCTATTATATAACGTGTCCCACTTTACCATTATAAAAAATTTCAATATCTACTTATTCACCCAAAATCGACAACTTTACTAAAACTGGAAGAGTTCGAAAGCTTACCGGATGTCGAAGGCATCCACCAATTTTTAGAAAGCAAACCCCTCAAGTTAAGTTTAGGAGAAGCACCACGAACCCACTTACTTAACATATCCTTCGAAGAACTCCACGACTTCAACATAAAAATGACACCATTAGAGCTCTTAGACGAAGGTGAACACCACTCACACGTCTATATTTACATTTGCTTAGCAACTATACTAATGTTGATACCTGTGCATAAGCCTTATCAAATCTCTCTACCAAAGGTCACGACCATCCTCAGAAGACAAGCCAGCTCCAGCCATACCCCTTGTAACTATGCAAAGCGTCTCGGCACCTCTCAGAAAGGCACCTGCCTCTTCTCCGCCGCTATTGAGTGCAGCCCTTCAGACAGCACCGGTTTAATTCGCTCATGAGGACACTTCACGCTTAAGAAGGGAGGAGCTACAGAAAACGTTGTAAACGCAGCTAAGATCTAGATTTAATAATAGATTTAAGAATATTTTTTATGTTAAGAGATAACTTTTATAGGGTAATTTAAACAGTTTATAGTAAAGCTTCAAAATAATAAAAATAAGAATACTATAATAATATTAATTAGTCAACAAACCGAATTTTTAAATAATGTTCATAATTTTTAATTCTATTATATTTTTTTTTTTTTTTTTTCTCTCTTCTTTGAATTTATAATAAGTAAAGAATGTATATTATTTAAGTTTAAACGATCCCAAATGTATATAAATAATATAATTTGGGAATTGAAATTTTAATTTGTTAAAATTGTTTCATATATAATAAATTCATTTAGGTTTAGATTAAAATTATTATGTTAAAATCATAAATAACTATGTAATTTGTAAACGTCAAATTTTATTAGTAGGCTAAAAGATATTTTTAGACAAAATTTCCAAGTTGTTCCAAAATAAACAGAGAAGCTCAGCAAAACCAATGGATAGTGAAAGAATTTCCCAAAATCACCGTCACTATAGTTCGCAGTTTCATCTTCACCTCTTTGCTGTTCGTGAGGACACTTCACACTTAAGAAGGGAGGAGTTATATATATATGAGTCACACTGTCATATCTACATGTGTCACACGGGAAACTCACACAAAGATACACGACATGTGAATCATCTAAAGATATGTGACCCAGCTATCTTCACTATCTTGACCCTAGACCATATAAAACGGCCTACCCTGCAACAAGGAGACACACTTGAGTAGCCAGACTTCGACGTAATATAGTAATAAGATCCTATTTGTAATTCTTTTGTATTTAGTCTATGAAAATATACTTTAAGTCTTATTGAGTTCGTCTACTTATTTAACTGTAGTGCAGCGGCTAGTAGTAAGGGAACCACCCCGCATTCTTACTATTCCACTAACCACACATCTCTATTTCAATATTTATAATTTGTATCTCTTTGCTACAAAGAAACTACTGCATGTATCAAATTGAAATTTTGCATGTCTGTTTCAATTGTGCATCAAATGGTGTCTATGAAGTTTTATTAAAATCGTTACGTTAGAACGTAAGATATCGGTAAAAAGGTTGTTTTCTCTATTTTAAACGTTTAGGCCCGCTTTAATAGTTTTAGCGATCTTTATTAATTCATAGCGGTGTCGCTGTTGGTTTTACTAAAAAATGTTATTTGTAAAAAATGTTCGTCTCATCGAATAGATGATGATAGAATCTTTTCCCGTCCTGAAATTCCAATTTAATTTTTGAACCTCTCGTTTACGCGAGCGTTGCGCGCGAACTCATGGACGGATCACGCTGTCCAACGAACTTAGCCTGAGTATTAGTAAGAGGATCATATATACCAAATTTCAACTAAATCGGTCAACTTTTACTCAAGTTATCGTCACACGCGTGAACGTTACTGACAGACAGACAGACAGACAGACAGACACGGAGCATATTTCGTTGAATGTAGGAAGCTCGCTACGCTCGCTTCAATTAAACTAGGCATCGCGTGGCTCTATTATTGAAGCGAGCGTATTTCAATGAAATACTGAATATTGAAATTTATTAATCATGATGAATGTCATAGTTGAAGATAAGTGGAAGAGGGTAGTGTAGGGAAGAGTGGGGGTACTCGGTACAAAGCTTTACTTCCTAAACAAACCTATACACTAGGCATCGCGTGGCTCTATCATTGAAGCGAGCGTATAGTAATAAATATGTATTGAATATTGAAAAAAAAGATTATTGTGAATCATGATGAGTTGATAGATAATGGGTCTGGTAGTAGTGCAGCGGCTAGTAGTAAGGGAACCACCCCGCATTCTTACTATTATTCCACTAACCACACATCTTTATTTCAATATTTATAATTTGTATCTCTTTGCTACAAACAAACTACTGCATGTATCAAATTGAAATTTTGCATGCCTGTTTCAATTGTGCATCAGATGGTGTCTATGAAGTTTTATTAAAATCGTTACGTTAGAACGTAAGATATCGGTAAAAAGGTTGTTTTCTCTATTTTAAACGTTTAGGCCCGCTTTAATAGTTTTAGCGATCTTTATTAATTCATAGCGGTGTCGCTGTTGGTTTTACTAAAAAATGTTATTTGTAAAAAATGTTCGTCTCATCGAATAGATGATGATAGAATCTTTTCCCGTCCTGAAATTCCAATTTAATTTTTGAACCTCTCGTTTACGCGAGCGTTGCGCGCGAACTCTTGGACGGATCACGCTGTCCAACGAACTTAGCCTGAGTATTAGTAAGAGGATCATGTATACCAAATTTCAACTAAATCGGTCAACTTTTACTCAAGTTATCGTCACACGCGTGAACGTTACTGACAGACAGACAGACAGACAGACAGACAGACAGACAGACAGACAGACAGACACGGAGCATATTTCGTTGAATGTAGGAAGCTCGCTACGCTCGCTTCAATAAACGTTTAGGTCCGCTTTAATAGTTTTAGCGATCTTTATTAAGTCATAGCGGTGTCGTTGTTGGTTTTAGTAAAAAATGTTATTTGAAAAAAATGTTCGTCTCATCGAATAGATGATGACAGAATCTTTTCCCGTCCTGAAATTCCAATTTAATTTTTGTACCTCCCGTTAACGCGAGCGTTGCGCGCGAACTCATGGACGGATCACGCTGTCCAACGAACTTAGCCTGATTATTAGTAAGAGGAACATGTATACCAAATTTCAACTAAATCGGTCAGCTTTTACTCAAGTTATCGTCACACGCGTGAACGTTACTGACAGACAGACAGACAGACAGACAGACAGACAGACAGACACGGAGCATATTTCGTTGAATGAATATATTTATTTGGAGTTTAACATAATGCCAAATGTGACAACAAACACCTTATCCAATGAGGTTGAGTTACATATCTTCACCTTCTCCTCGATCCAAATTAAAAACTAATATTGCAATATCAGTAAATCATTTTTTTATTTAAACATTGTACCAACGTGTGGTTGCAAATTAATGTTTTATTGGTATATTACCAGAAAAGGATAATATATTCTGTTTAATTAGTACAATTATCGTTATCAATAAGACTCAAGCTTTCTGGATCTATTTTATTTCTTTCAAGACATTGGTCCATTTTCTTCTGTTCTTCAGATGTAGGAGGGTGAGTGGAGTTACGTCTGTTCTCAAAACCTATCCAAACGGCCAGATCTTTTTCTAAACAAGAAAAAAAATGTTTTTCAAAAATAAAAAAAATAAAAAAATTTCCTTTCATTGCAAACCGTTTTGTTTTTCTTTAAATAATAAAATCCTTTATTTATAATGAATTAAAATTTTTTACCATTCATAACATTTAGGAATAATAACTTGCACTAGAGGGTGGATGCCCTGTACTGTGGAAGTCAGTCTGTTCAGCACATTTAAATTATCTATAATTATTTAAGTGTGAATGAAGGTAAGATGTCTAAATAAATAAAGATTTTATTAGATGGTGCAGTAATGTGTTGTTATGCGTAAATAGAGTAAATATTCTAAAAGATTAGTTTGAGTAGAAATATTTTTTCAGTTAACTTGGTGCGTAGGCTTCCGCGGGTAGTCTTCCAAGAACAGATTAGCAGCTACAGGTGACATAGGGTTACCCATGGGTGCACCCTCTATCTGCTTGTAGTATTCTCCGTTGAATAAGAAGTATGTATGTGGATTTAAGACAATATTCTATGAGTTGCGCTTTGTCTTCACATATGTACCTTGTTTCTTATGATGGCGATGGTGACGTCATTTGGCAGGTTGGTGAAAAGAGACGCACGATGTCGAAGCTAACCAATAGATCTCCTTTCCTGACGTGAAGCGATGACAGTTTCTCTACACATAGGTCGAGTTCCTAATGTAACTTGGTGTCCTTCCAGAAAGAGGCTGCAACTCCTTCGCAAGATGGCAGGCAACTTCGTGGGTGGCAGAACCAATAGCGCTAACGATGGATCGCATCGGGATACCATCCTTGTGAATTTTCGGCAGTCCGTAGAGAAGGGGCGGCTTCGGATCCGTACAGAGAAGTTTCCTCTTTTTTCCATCTTCAAGGGATGAGTCCTTGATGAGCCTGTTGTTCTCCGATTTCACTCGTAGCGTAGGGTTCCGGATCTTGCAGTAGGTGCAGTCCTCGAGTAGAGCCTTCGTCTTCGATATGTAGTTGTCCTTGTACATCACAACCGAAGCATTCCCTTTGTCAGCGGGCAGTACCAAGATGTTAGGGTCTGTTAGACTCATAGGGTACAAACCTTATATGATTTTCTAAAATTTCTGGTTTCCAAAATTACAAAAAATAACCCAAGGACCACCTTTAAAAAAGGAAAATAAATACTACGAACAAGAATTGATAGCGTAACGAACAAGCATATAATTGAAATAAAATAATTTACGTGTGGCACACGCCACGCGGTATAAGTTACCAGCAGTTGTTTTACAAATGAGAAAGTTTAAAAAATGAAAAATGAAGTTAAACTAGTGATGTGCTGCATAAAGAACTCGCGTAGAATTGTGTCCTTATATCAGCCGTACTATGTTTTCAATATAACTACCAGGATAATATTTGGGTTAAAACATTAAATATTCTTAATCAACCTGAAAATAGCTTTAAAATTATGTTATGTAATATGCCATATAAGTTTGATCCTAGTCCTTAACACCCTTATTTTGTTGCAACGCCTATTTGTTGCAAAACTTTTTTGATCAAATCTAATATTTATTTCCTACTCTTTAAGACCTTTAAAACGATGTATGACATGTCGCAGACTACAATCATATTATTTAAAGTCATATGTAATATTGACCGCAATCTTAAATTTAAAGTGTCAAAAATACTCAGATGTTGTGAAACGAATTTCGTACTAACTCGCTAGTTCTGGATAGGAAAAAATGTTCATTGCATTTAGATAATCACTAATTATTAAAGTTATTAAAGGCTCGCTACACTCGCCTGTTTGCAGCAATATTTATTGAATAAAATAATTGCAGGCTCGCTACGCTGTTTTACTACCTGTTTTACAGCCTTTGTACCAAATCATTATTTAATAAGGATTATTTAATAAGGATTGCAGGCTCGCTACGCTCGCCTGTTGTTACTGCATTGGTAGTTAATATTTATTAAATAAAGTTATTGGAGGCTCGCTACGCTCGCATGTTTGTACTGCATTGTTAATTAATTTCTTATAAAAAGTCATTGCAGGCTCGCTACGCTCGCCTGTTTGTACTGCATTATTAGTTAATATTTATTAAAAAAAGTCATTGCAGGCTCGCTACACTCGCCTGTCTGTGCAGCACTATTAGTTAATATTTATTAAAAAAGTCAATGCAGGCTCGCTGCGCTCGCCTGTTTGTACTGCATTATTAATTAATTTCTTATAAAAAGTAATTGCAGGCTCGCTACGCTCGCCTGTTTGTACTGCATTATTAATTAATTTCTTATAAAAAGTAATTGCAGGCTCGCTACGCTCGCCTGTTTGTACTGCATTATTAGTTAATATTTATTAAAAAAAAGTCATTGCAGGCTCGCTACGCTCGCCTGTTAGTACTGCATTATTAGTTGATATTTATTAAAAAAAGTCATTGCAGGCTCGCTACGCTCGCCTGTTTGTACTGCATTATTAGTTAATATTTATTAAAAAAAGTCATTGCAGGCTCGCTACGCTCGCCTGTTTGTACTGCGATATTAGTTAATTTCTTATAAAAAGTTATTGCAGGCTCGCTACGCTCGCCTGTTTGTACTGCATTTTAGTTAATATATTTATTAAAAATAGTCATTGCAGGCTCGCCTGTTTGTACTGCATTATTAATTAATTTCTTATAAAAAGTAATTGCAGGCTCGCTACGCTCGCCTGTTTGGTCTGCGTTATTAGTTAATTTCTTATAAAAAGTTATAGCAGGCTCGCTACGCTCGCCAGGTTTTACAGCCTTTGTACAAACACATTATTTATTGATATTATTGCAGGCTTGCTACGCTTGCCTCTTGGTACAGCATTGGTAGTTAATATTTATTAAATAAAGTCATTGCAGGCTCGCTACGCTCGCCTGTTTATACAGCTGTTTTGAAGATCTTTATTCAACACATATGCAGGCTCGCTGCCTAGACAGTAGACAGCTGGGCTTTATCATATTTCCTTGCATTTGTGGACATCTTTATTTTAATGTTTTTACAGGCTATCAAAGCGAGCGTATTTATTAAATGCATCTAGACATCAATTTGTAGAATAAACAGGCGAACTTATCGAGCCTTGTAAATGCTGTCTAGCAGGCGAGCGCAGATAGTCTTCTAGCTTATTCACGCTTTTCCTACTTTTAAAGACCTTTAAAACGATGTATAACATGCCATGCTGATTATAATATTTTATTTAGTCGTCTACCATATTGGCCGCCATCTTAAAAATATTAAATGTGAAATGTTAATAGTTACATAGTCCTCTTCTACATTACAAGACCTTTAAATTGATATATAACATGTTATAAGGACTAACATTTTTTGTTTTTTTCATCCAAACATATTGGCCGCCATCTTGAAAATATGAAGTGTCGAATTTAATTCGTTACATATCCTTTTCCTTCTTTTGAAGACCTTAAAAACGATGTATAACACAGTATGCTGACTAAATATTTTTATTTTAGTCGTCCGCCGTATTGGCCGCCATCTTGGAAATATGAAGTTTGGAATTTAATGCGTTACATATTCTTTTCCTTCTCTTAAAGACCTTTAAAACGATGTATAACACATTATGCTGACTAAACATTTTTATTTTAGTCGTCCGCCATATTGGCCGCCATCTTGGAAATGTTTAGTGTGGAATTTCCAAAAACTATACAGTTATGACAAATTGTTAGAAGCACCTGTGTGCCAAATTTCGTTCAAATCGGTCAATTTTTACGCCAGTTATCGTTGGACAAACAAACACACAAACACACAAACACACAAACTTTTCAAATGCCAAGTCTCTGAAATGAAGAACTCACTGCGCTCGTTCAACCAGATATATTGTCTGCATTCGTTCCGAAACCGAATACAGACAATAGATCGGAAAAAAAAGGAATTTAAGGTAAGTGAAGCTTCTTTCACACACGCATTCACACCAGTTAAGTTAAAAGTTAAATTTATACACAAAATTGTTTCACACCAAAACAATCATTCACACACACATTCACACTGAAGTTAAATTAAATACATGAAATTTTATATATATAAAATGGACTTAGCCGTGGTGACTTGTCCACGCAGACGCTGCGACTTAGGCTGCAAGCTGCTAATCTCACGTCTTCTACTGTCCGACTCGAAGAGATGAGAAGATGCGAAGTAAAATTAAGTGATGCTGAGGGCCCTGATGCTAAACTAATGAAGTTAAATTATTTAAACATTAACCCTAGAAAGCTAATCTGGAGTCAAAATGACTCCCATTTTTTTTCCAACTACGAATGCACGGTGTCTGTAAAACACAGAACTCCCACCTCTTAGCTATGCTATCTCCCACCCTTGAATGACCCTTCTACACTTCTATCAGTTTCACATTCAGATTCTAAAGAGGACATATCGTTTGTTTTTCTGCAGTCACGGAGTCATTTTGACTCCTGTTTAGTCTTACACGTAAATTTTTTGTAGGTAATTTTGACGCAGAATAGTATTTTTTTAGAATAGTATGTCGTGTTATTGATTATTTTGGCATTTTAAATCTTATAAATTAAATATTATATAACTTTTAATTCAAATTAAAGGTAATATAATTGTAATTTATTCATTTATAAGTATAAATTGTTATATTTTTTTTTGTCGTTATATGTCTAAATTATATAAAGTTAATAGAATATGAATATAGTCAAATAATGGAGAAAAAATACAATGATCTAAACGACATTTATCACTTGATGAAGGAAATGACCGATTCAGATACCGATTATGAAAAAGAGCGTATTCGACAATAATGGTGACGATAGTGATTTGGACCCTGATTTGAAAATAGAAAATGCCTTTTTTGATCACATCAGCGATGATGAGGAAAATGATAAATTAATTGAAACAATTTACGAAATAGAAAAACCAAAGGAAAGGAAAGAAAAAAGTTACATAAAAAAAAATAAATAAAACCACTCCGGAAGATAACAATACCGGATGTGTAATAGTAGTCCAGATTGAAAAACCGGAATTAAATGGAAAAAAATTTTTTTTATGGGAAACAAAGCACCCAAGTGTCCCTTCAACTAGCTCTAAAACGTGTTAAAAAAATATTGTACATATTAGGCCTTTATATTTTAATAAAACTGGGTATAATAGATTTGGGAGTCAATATGACTCAAGGTTAGTCTTAAGAGGTTAAAAAATATGGTTAGCGTTCTAGGGTTAATGAAAGGAATGGTGACACGTGCACGTGTCGGTCGCTTTTTTACAAAGCGATGAGAACCGTCTTCTGCAGATTTCGGAGGGCGAATGCGTATATCGCAGGATACGGATTCCTTATCTTGCTACGTAATTACGTAAGGAAAATCTTGCGTAGGATCATATGTGTTCGAATTCCAGTGAAAGTGATGCCTTCTCCGAACACGTTCGAAGAAAAAAAGGAGGAGGTTGCATCGTGGTTTCCTGCGAATCTTACGTTATTTACGTTAACGAAGAAATGAGTTTAAAATGTAGAAGTGATATGTCCGTTTGTTGCTAAAATTTCCATTTTTTACAAAATAATAAAAAACATAAATAATAAAGTAAAATAAAGAACAACTGTTGGTCTCCAACATACCGCCTACCAAAATTTACAAAGAAAATGTTTAATTCTTTAGGAATTCAAAAAAAAAATTAAATTATAATTAAATTTTAAGTTGCTCTAAACCAGATTTTCTATCCGGAGGAGAATCCTCATCTAGCATAAAAAGAGGAATGAGTTTATTGACGGGACGTTTCAGCGTGGAACTACAAGATTTAACTAACGCAACCCTTACAACACCATCATGCCCTGGGAAAACTTCTAAAATTCTGCCAATTTGCCAACGCAAACGAGGTGCTGTGCTCTCCTTAATCAAGACGAGATCTCCCTGTTTGTAATTATATGCGGGTTTGCGCCATTTTACCCTCTCTTGTAGAGAAGTAAGATATTCAGTTCTCCAACGCTGCCAGAAATGTTCTGATTTTTGAAAGACCAGTTTCCATCTGGTGAGACGATTTTCAGGTACCTTCAACAGAGACTTCTCGGGTACGGAAATTAATGGACAACCTATAAGAAAGTGTCCAGGGGACAAAAAGTCAAGATCAGAAATGTCATTGGACAGAGGACAAAGGGGACGAGAATTAAGGATGGCTTCGATGCGAATTAGCCAAGTCGCCAGCTCCTCAAAAGTCAAAGCATTGTCGCCATACACCGAACGAAGTAATCTCTTGACAGACTTGACACCGGCCTCCTAAACTCCGCCGAAAAACGGGGCGTACGGAGGAGTGAAGCTCCACTTTAACTCCTTTTGAGCACCATACAACCTTAAGGAATCTTGATTTTCTGGCGAAAAATTCCAATGGTATAATTCTTTCAATTCGTTAGCTGCGCCGACAAAGTTGGTTCCATTATCGGAAAGAATCCGCTCTGGCAAGCCTCGCCTTCCAATGAAGCGCAAAAGGCTTCTGTACTAAGTGCAGATACAAGTTCCAGATGAAGGGCTTTAGTACTTAAATAAACAAAAATACACAAATATGCCTTATAAGTATGAGCCTTTCTACGTAACGACTCCCTAACAAAGAAAGGACCAGCAAAATCAATACCAACATGAAGAAATGCTCTCCCTTCGCGGAACCTGACAGCAGGTAGATCACCCATAACCGGTTGAATAGAAGATGCGTCAAATTTTCGGCAGCTCACACACTGACGAGTGACTTGCCGTACCAAATTTCTGGCTCCAGTAATCCAAAATATTCCTCGAAGAGTAGCCAACAATAGTGAAGGTCCACAATGACATAAGGTGCGGTGATAGTGTTCTACTATTAAACGAGATAAGTGCGCCTTGCCCGGTAAAATATAAGGATGTTTAGATTCCCTCGACATGCTAGAAAATTTGAGGCGACCGCCTACCAACAGAACACCCGCTTCATCAAGAAAAGGACTCAAACTAATCAACTCCTTAGGCATTGAAGTTTCAGAAGAAGGAATTTTGCCACCAAAATAGAAATGTCTCTGAACTAGCTTTACGGCTATTCGCTTTGAACTGACTACCTCTTCCTCACTCAATTCGGCAGAGTCCGAACATAACTTCCGACATTTATTTACAAAACGTAAAACATAAGCTAAAGTACGGACGATTCTATTAAAGGTAGAAAAACGATCAAACCAATTTACTAAAGAATATTCCGGAACAGAAGTAATTAATGTAGAGCAGGGAACATCCTTTAATTCGGGAACATCAACTTTAAAAGGTGAACTTATCACCGGCCATTCAGAAGGATCAAGTATTGCCCATTCAGGACCGTTAAACCAGAGTGTATTACCTAACATCAATTCTGGGGTGACGCCCCGGGAACCTAGATCACTAGGGTTATCACAAGAAGCCACATGTTGCCACTCACCTGCCGACGATAATTCATTAATTATTTCCACACGATTAGTAACAAAAGTTTTTAAACGATGAGTTGGTGTTTGCAACCATGAAAGGACAATTATACTGTCAGAGAAAAAGAAAACTTTGGGATTAGAAGGAAGTCTGTTACAAAAATTGCTTAGATTCTGCCATACGCGACCAGCAAGCAAGAGTTCCAGACGAGGAATAGTCAACCTTTTGACTGGCGCAAGTTTGGTTTTAGCAAACAAAAGATGTACCTGAACACACTTTTCAGATACGGATCTTAAGTAAGCCGCAGCACAGTAAGCAGTCTCCGAGGCATCGGCAAAAATTAAAATTTCAACAGAACCAACGTTCGGAACAATCCAACGGGGAATACGAAGTTTGCCTAACAAAGGCATAGTATTAACAAACTTTAACCAACGTTCCTTTAAGTGTTGGGGAAAGTCTTGATCCCAAGTCAATTGAAGTTTCCAGGATTCCTGGATTAAAATCTTGGCCAAGACCACCGAGGGACCGATGTAACCAAGAGGATCATATATCTTTGTCATAGCCGATAATACTGCACGTTTAGTACATGTTTCCAGTGGTAAATTTATTTTATACGAAAATGAATCTAAAGTAGGGTCCCACTGAAGACCTAAAATTTTAATAGAGGTGTCGTCACTAGCACTCAATGAAACAGGTTCCAAACCTGAGGTTTCCTGTGAGTTACATACTTCTAATAATTGAGGATGGTTGGCCGCCCACTTTCCTAAAGTAAATTCGCCTTTACCTAGTAAGGCAACGACTTGACGTTGAAGCTCTAAGGCTTCAGGCAATGAATTTGCACCTGTAACTAAATCATCAACATACATATCGTTAAGCACGGCAGCAGCAGCTAAAGGAAAGGCAGAACCTTAATCTTTCGCAACTTGTCTCAACGCACGAATAGCTAAGTAAGGGGCTGGTGCTGTTCCATAAGTTACAGTTTGCAGCTCATACTCCTCAACGGCCTCTTCAGGAGAAAAGCGCCATAGAATATGTAAATAAAGCCTATCCTGAACATCTATTAAAATCTGTCGGAACATCTTTACAACGTCCGTAGTAAAAACATATTTATGAAGACGAAAATTCAAAGAAATATCAACCATGTTTGTTTGCAATTTGGGACCAACTAATAAGTGATCATTTAAGGAACCACTCGAAGTTCGAGCAGCTGCGTCAAACACTACTCTTATCTTAATATTGTCCTTATCTCCCTTAAACACACAATGATGAGGAATAAACACCTTGCCTGGTTGTTTGGCGAGTTGCATGTGCCCCAGGTCTAAGTACTCGCGCATGAACGCATTATAAGATAAACGAAGTTCAGGTTTCCGTTGCAACTTGGACTCAAGATGTTCCAGCCGACGAAGGGCTAAGTTTCGAGTACCGAAAAGCTGAGGATTTTCACATTTAAATGGCATTCTCACAACATAACGACCTGTGGGTAAACGATAATGTGTAGTACGGAAAAGATCTTCACACCGCTCATCATCAGGATTAAGAGAGTTACTAACTGCGGGTTCTTCCAATTCCCAGAACCGACATAATTGATCATTTAATGAATCTGAAGATATTTCAGCATTAGCGATAAGAGCAGGATAAGAAAAAACTTCAGAAATGTCTCTGACACGCCCCAGAACAGTAAAACCAAAAATAGTACCAAGAAGTTTTGGCATATCAGGCAACACCGATATCAATTGACCTGTTAAAATATCAGGAAATAAATCACAACCAATTAAGAAGTCAATAGGTCGTGACTCCCAAAACTTGGGATCAGCCAACTCAAACTCAAGATAAGGCTGCCAGAAACCTTCATCAGAATGAAATCCAGGTAATGCTGAAGTAATAGTGTCAACAACCAAAGCAGTGGTTGACAATTGAGGATAAATAGAATGACTAGGAGAAAGTGAACAACGAGATCGACCTTTAAAGCCAGGTAGCGGAGTTTCTCCAATACCCCAAACACCTGCAGAATAAATATCGATATCCAAACCTAAACGTTCGGCGAAAGAACGAGTGATAAAAGAAAAGTGACTACCAGAGTCAACAGCAAGTCTGATAGAATGTAATTTACCCTTAGGATCCAATATGTTACACACGACCGTTCCCAACATAACTTCTAACTGACCCGAACCAACAGTGTTCAATGAAGCAGGTTTACGTGTGTCGGGAGGTGACACGTTTTGTTCGTGTGATGAAGTTACATTGTCTGACGGAGACGAAGAATTGGAAGATTTAACCTTTAAAGAATTTTGAGGAGTAGTAAAGCCGTGAAGTAAAGAGTGATGTTTGCGTTTACAAAACTTACAAAAGTATTTGGAGGTACATTGAGACGTATCATGACCAAAATGAAGACAATTCCTACAACCTTTCCATGATCGTAATAAGCGGTGGCGTTCTGCCCAGAGACACTACTGAATTTAACGCAATTCATCAATAGATGAGGTCCTTTGCAGATGCAACAACAACTCTGCGTTCTTCGATAAGGGCTAGAAGAGGCTTGTGACGATGGAGAAGTTACCTTAACTGAAGATCTATTGCTAGAACTAGTCATTAAGGCTGACTTGCCAGATGACATAGATCTGGGTTGCCAAGGCTTACGCAACACTTTCTCCTGCCTGACATCCTTTACAAGAGTAACTGAAGACAATCCACTCGCCAACTCAGCGGCTGTACAACGGGACCTAAGATACTTGACAAATTGGTCAAGAGTAGGAAATGTTGCTGTGTTTTGCAACTCAAATTGTTCCCGGGTGTAGGGATCCAAACAACGACTGGCTAGATAAAAATACATGAAGTCTAACCTTTTCGGAATGTCCAATAATTTAAAAGCAGCAATATTTTCAGAGATGTCGGACACCAGCATGGTGAGCACGACAGCATTAGGTTTAGATGTCAGTTTTTTAATGTCCAACAGTTGGTCAAGATAAGCTGTGGCAAGGAGACGCTTGTTGTCGAAAACTTCCTCCAACATGGACCAGGCCACAGAAAAGTTTGTTTCATTTACAGGAATTTGAGCTATCACTGTTAAAGCCGAGGCTTCAAGGGAACGAATTAAATAGTGAAACTTGTTAATGTCCCTTAATTGAGGATCATCCTTTACTAAGCTTGTAAAGGTGTCCTTGAAACGCGGCCAATGCTTCCTATCACCTTTAAACTTGGGCAACTCTAAAACAGGAAGTTTGGTTTTATGGTATGGAGCTGTTGTGTTGTTAAGGACACTAGTGAGATTACCAGCGGAGGATGTAGACGGCCGTGCCTTCGACTCATTTACATTAGCTAAATAGCCATTACTTTCATGGAAGTAACGTTTGGCGTTTGATCTCATCGCATGATCGGCAGCAGTCGCCGCGGACTCGCCAGACTCACTAACACTGTAAATGATAATTGTACAGTGAGTGTAAAACACTAGAAACAAGTCTAAGCTTGCAAGAGAACCAAAATAAATTTTAACTTAAGTATAAGTACAAGCGCAAGTGTACGAAAAGTGTAAAAACACTGTGGACAAGTTGTAGCTTGCCTAGAAAACCAAAATAAATTTAAATTTAATTAAACGTACAAACAATTGTACAAAGAGTGCGAGACACCAAAGAAACAAGTCTAAGCTTGTAAGAGAACCAAAATAAATTTTAACCAAAAAAGTACAAACAGTTGTACAAAAAAAGTGTAAGGACAAGTTGTAGCTTGCCTAGAAAACCAAAAAATAAATTTAAATTTAATTATAAGTACACCAAGTGTACAAAAGTGTGAAACACTAAAGGGACAAGTTGTAGCTTGTCAGAAATCCAAGAAATAAATTTAAATTTTATTACACGTACAAGTAAATGTACAAAGAGTGCGAGGCACTAAAGAAACAAGTCAAAGCTTGCAGGAGAACCAGAAAATAAATTAATATTTTATAATTGAGGATATCCTAAAAATAACCTCAAGCCTAGGCAGATGATTAAAGATGAAAATCAGTATGCAGAAAACCAAAAGACACTTGATATATAAGAAAAACCAAAAAAAAACATTAATCAAATGTAGCTTAAATTGTAGCTTGAATAAGCTTAAAGGCCCCAACAAAAAAGGTAAAATTAATCAAGTGCCTAAATGACCAGAATGAAAAATAATTAATTGTTAATTAATTAAACGCACGTGTCCAACCAAAGTTCAATTATGAAATGGCAAAATAACAAAAAAAATCTGTGCTGGTAGAAATTTCGAAAAAAAAGTAAATTAGGTAAAGAAAGAATAACGAGTAAATTAAATGTCCAGGTGAATCTAATAAGAAAATAATTCCAAAGAAATGAATTATAAAGAAATTAGGTAAAATAAATCCTAATAAATGAGATACAAATACAGGTCACCTAACAAGGAACAAAGTTCAAAAACCGACCTATAGCATAGGATACTTAAATTCACCGGAAAAAATGCTACCAAAAGTTCGTAATGAAAGGAAATGAAATAACGAGAAAGAATAAATTGAATTTTAGATTGAAATTGACAGATGTGAAAAAATAGCAAAGAAGGGTAATTAAATTGAGAGAGCTGATAAAATCCGACCCAAAGCTAGACCATTATGTTAGACTCATAGGGTACAAACCTTATATGATTTTCTAAAATTTCTGGTTTCCAAAATTACAAAAAATAACCCAAGGACCACCTTTAAAAAAGGAAAATAAATACTACGAACAAGAATTGATAGCGTAACGAACAAGCATATAATTGAAATAAAATAATTTACGTGTGGCACACGCCACGCGGTATAAGTTACCAGCAGTTGTTTTACAAATGAGAAAGTTTAAAAAATGAAAAATGAAGTTAAACCAGATATATTGTCTGCATTCGTTCCGAAACCGAATACAGACAATAGATCGGAAAAAAAAGGAATTTAAGGTAAGTGAAGCTTCTTTCACACACGCATTCACACCAGTTAAGTTAAAAGTTAAATTTATACACAAAATTGTTTCACACCAAAACAATCATTCACACTGAAGTTAAATTAAATACATGAAATTTTATATATATAAAATGGACTTAGCCGTGGTGACTTGTCCACGCAGACGCTGCGACTTAGGCTGCAAGCTGCTAATCTCACGTCTTCTACTGTCCGACTCGAAGAGATGAGAAGATGCGAAGTAAAATTAAGTGATGCTGAGGGCCCTGATGCTAAACTAATGAAGTTAAATTATTTAAACATTAATGAAAGGAATGGTGACACGTGCACGTGTCGGTCGCTTTTTTACAAAGCGATGAGAACCGTCTTCTGCAGATTTCGGAGGGCGAATGCGTATATCGCAGGATACGGATTCCTTATCTTGCTACGTAATTACGTAAGGAAAATCTTGCGTAGGATCATATGTGTTCGAATTCCAGTGAAAGTGATGCCTTCTCCGAACACGTTCGAAGAAAAAAAGGAGGAGGTTGCATCGTGGTTTCCTGCGAATCTTACGTTATTTACGTTAACGAAGAAATGAGTTTAAAATGTAGAAGTGATATGTCCGTTTGTTGCTAAAATTGCCATTTTTTTACAAAATAATAAAAAACATAAATAATAAAGTAAAATAAAGAACAACTGTTGGTCTCCAACAGGGTCCTCTCGTAGTCTGCGAAGAGCCTCGATTTCCGGTTTCGTGATGTTCTTCGAAGGTGGTTTGCTGCGGCGGATGAGGCAGGATACATTTTAGCGGATTTCCTCTGCGACGTCGACGGGCACGCCTCGAACGGCTGACTCTATCCCGCAGATGATTTTCTCTACAGAAATCTTCTTTGGAGCTATGGCGAAGTTGAACCCTTTCATGAGAGCCTTCTCGTTGGTAGGGTCCAGGTTTTCGTCGGTAAGGTTGACGATAACCTTTGTTGAGGGCAGTTCATCCGGCTTCTGCTTTGCTATCAATCGGTCAAACTTCTGCTTCTGTTTCTCCTTCGTCTTCTCTGCGATGTGCTCAGCCTGGGCAGACGTAACACGATCGATGGCGTCCCAGTCCTCAGGTGATAGTGAATGTGAAAGTTCTATAAGAAGGTGATATAAGCTCCGGTAGGTAAAAAAATCGATTATGCGACGGTAATTCCTTATCTCACTCTTTAAGATCTTAAGACTGGCAGAATGAAGGATCTTCTTTGCGTACCTCGTGTCGGAGCGATGTTTAATTCGGCAGCTAGGTGGTATGATGTCACTATCTCGGGATCTCTTCAGAAAAGCAATACTAGATATATCTCGCTGGATCTTCTCTCGTAGTAGTCCAAGGGTCCTAGTTTTCTTGAAGATATCCTCACCGTAGAGGGCAGTTAACTTGGTCCGTAGGCCTCCGCGGGTAGATTCGTCATAAACAGCTTGGGTTTCTGGTGAAATCCAAGTCACGAAGGGGTTGAAATCAGACGTTTCGCTTCCACTACTGGAAGCATCTTCAGGGGTGTGGTGCATTGTGAAACACAGGATATACTGACGACTGGAGAGAAGAATGGCATACTTATACTGATTTCCTAGATCCTAGATTGTACCTGGGTGTTCCGGTAATCGGAGCGATCCTTTGTCGGGATGATGAGATCACGCAGGTGCTGCCTTTATCGGTGTTTCTTTGTGGAGATGACGCAATCAGGCAGGTGCTGCCTTCGTGGGTGTTCCTTTGTCGGGCGGGTGATGCAACAAGTTGGGAAGCGACCGCAGCGCCGCTCCTTGCTTTCTGCTTGGCACAGGTGCTAACTAGAGGTTTCCAGGTCCGGGAGAGAGTGAAACCATCCTCTCTGTTGAATTTCTCCACACGATGCACCACACCCCTGAAGATGCTTCCAGTAGTGGAAGCGAAACGTCGGATTTCAACCCCTTCGTGACGCGGATTTCACCTGAAACCCAAGCTGTTTTTTTTCAGTTGTTCACATTATTTGTTGCCTATTGATCGTTGTACTTAGCGAGTGAATAGTTAGTTGTTTAAAACAAGTTCTATGAACATTTTGTCGTATGTTAGTAGGTAGTTCATTGTGTAGTCCGGCCACTATATAGTTCCATTGACTCTGTCCTCTAGTACTTATAATGTAAGGTGGTTGGAAGGTTGATTGTTGTATCGCCCTAGTTTTGTAGTCATGTTCTGTTTTATCGAGTGTGTATTTGCAAGTGTGAATTCGGTTTAGAGCTGTCAATTCGAAAATTTCTTTCACTTTCAGAATTTGCTTAAATATCGGAGATGATGGCGTACATCGTGGTTTTTTTTAGTATAATTTTTATTATTTGTTTTTTGGGCTGTTGTCAGTTGTTTTAATCTTGTCTCAGAAGCAGAGTGATAAGCCACAATACCGTACTGTATGATGGAATAAACAAAATCATAATAACATTGCATTAGGTACTGTAGATGCAGGTAATTTCTCATGTGTAGGAATAGGTATGATAGTTGTCTGATTTTCTTTGTAATGATTGTTATGTGGGGTTTTCATGTCAGAGTCGAGTCTATAGTGAGTCCGAGGTATTTAATTGTTTCGATACCGTTAATTTTCGGACAAGTGCATTGTTGAGGAAGTCCTGAAAATCCTTTTCAGGTTTAGGGCTACCCTCGTTGCTTCACACAAACATAGTCAGCTTCCATACTGGAGAGAGTGACCAGGCTTTGCTTCTTGGATTCCCAAGCGATGACCTCCCCTGCCAGTATGAAAGTGTATTCTGATTTTGATTTTCTGTCATCAGTATCACCAGCCCAGTCAGCATCGACGTAGCCTTTTAGTGGTTGTCCTGTTTTCTTATAAGTTAGTTGGTAAGTCCTTTTTGGTATCTTAAAAGTTGTTTCGCCGCATTCCAGTGTTGTTTTCGTGGGTGACTGTAGTATTGACTGAGTTTTATATACTGGCTATGCTAAGTCAGGTCTCGTTGGTGTCAGCTAGATATAACAAGAAACCTATTAGGCTTTGATAATCTTCATCTTAGCAAAAGAGAAATTTACTAACAGATTCAATAGCCAAAAACATATTCATGATTGAATGCTTTTCCATGAAATGAAGATTATGTTTTTCTTAACACATCTCTATATAAAATATACAGTGTATTTGAAAAATTAAATTGTTAAGTACAGAAGCTTTAATTACTTTGGTTAAAGAATTATAATTGTAGCTTTGTTACAAACCTGGACATGGTCCGGTGTATCCCATTACAACGTATATCCGAACTCCGTCGACATCACCGCAAACAATAGACAAGTTTAACTCTGTAAACATTAAATCAGCCACATTCCACATCAACACTGTATCAGTAGAGAGCATCCTAACTTGGATTTTAATTTTAATTAAACTCTTTGTTTGTTTTTAAATCCTTTATATTAACTTCACTTTTGTGCCTGGCTGCCTTTTGTACTTTTCTAGGCTACTTAACCCTCTTCCACTTATCTAATCGAGCTTAATATTGGCACATAGACTCTCTACCAATACAAAAACATTTTAACAAATTAATTAATTAATTATTTAATTTTTAAATTTAATTAATTTTTTGTTGAAGATGAATGGAATAATGAAATTAAAAAAAAGTAATAAAAATAAGATAATAATTTAATAAATTAATTTGTATAGGTATACAAAATCTTTGAAGGGCGAGTTAACCCTCTTCCAGTCATCCAATCGAGCTGAAACTTGGCATATCGACTCTCTACCAATACAAAAAAATTCTAACAAATTAATTAATTAATTAAATTTTACTAATTAATTAATTTTTAAACAATTATTTAAAAAAATTCAAGATAAAATGAACTTTTTATATACTACGTTTTTAAATTTTCTGTTGCTTCCAATGTAATGTTGATAATAAAATTGTTATTGTTAGATAATATAAAATGTTAGTGAAAAAAATAGTTCCGAATTTATTTACTTCACATAAATGACAACCATCTAGAGAGCTGATCTTAAACCTATAAAAGGACAAATCTTTGTACAACGGATCTCACCAACACCAAATCTAAACCGTGCCATCGATATATTTTAAATAATATAATCGATATATTTCCTGTTTTGCTGTCATTCAATGTTTATCTCTTATCTATATATATAAAAGTCAACGTATGTGTGTGTGTGTGTGTGTGTGTGTGTGTTTGTTCTTTATACAAATCTACAGTTTTAGCCCGATTTTGATGAAAATTTGCACACTTGACCTTCAAAGCAAGGAAAAAATCAAGGTCTACATGAATTTTCGAAATTTCAATTTTAGTACACAGGGGTACGGGGTACAAGTAATGAAAACGGGGTCAAAGTAATGAATACCCTTCGTGATGCATATCGTTGAAAAGCTCTTTAAGAGTACAGTAATTGTTGTTACGTACACTTTTGTCATATTTTCATTTAGGAGGGGGGTAAAATGGAAAAATATAGCTATATCTTATTTGTTCTTTATACAAATCTACAGTTTTAGTCCGATCTCGATGAAAATTTGCACACTTGACCTTCAAAGCAAGGGGAAAATCAAGGTCTACATGAATTTTCGAAATTTAAATTTTTGTACACAGGGGTACGGGGTACAAGTAATGAATACGGGATCGAAATAATGAATACCCTTCGTGATGCATATCGTTGAAAAGCTCTTTAAGAGTACAGTAATTGTTGTTAAGTGTAGTTTTGTCATATTTTCATTTAGGAGGGGGGTAAAATGGAAAATATAACTATATCTATACATATATAAAAAGAAGAGTAGGTATCTATATAAGGGGATGTCTTTTGTACAAATCTACAGTTTTATCCCAATTTGATGCATTTTTACACTCTTTTTCTTCCAAACAATTTGAAGTTCACTGCCTTCATGATTTTCCGAAATTAAAATTTTGGTACACAGAGGTACGGGGTACAAATGTCAAAGTAATGGATACCCTTCATGATGCATATCGTTGGAAAGCTCTTTAAGAGTACAATAATTGTTGTTAAGTACGTTTTTGTGATATTTTCATTTAGGGGGTAAAATGGAAATGTATAATGTATATCTATAAAAGTTAACGTATGTGTGAATGTGTTTATGTTCTTTATACAAATCAACAGTTTTAATTCGATCTCTTGACTTCAAACTGTGACACTTGACCTTCAAAGCAAGGGGAAGATCTCTGTCTACATAAATGTTCGAAATTAAATTTTTGGTACACAGGGGTACGGGGTACATAATATGTCAAAGATGAAAACCCTTCATGATACATACTGTTGAAAAGCTCTTTAAGAGTACAGTAATTGTTTTTATCTACGATTGATACGAAATATAAAGATTATATCTCTGTTTAGATGCTTAGAAAGTGATTCTTTACGTACTTGTATTCATTGCGCATGCGCGTCTCATAGTTCTGAAGAATTCCTCTTCTTTACCACTGTAGTGCGGTAAAGAAGAGGAATTCTTCAGCTTTACGCACGATTAGAGAGTTTGTTTACATTTAACAAGACTAATTTGCTGTTTGTTTAATAAAAGTAACTTTTATATCGAGTTTTTTATGAAAATCAATGAGTGATTTAAATGATTATGACGAATATGAGGAGAATAATACGCCTCCCGAAATAATTCGGCACAAAATACAACTAATGAATTAATGTTATCTTTATTAAAAGAGAAATATGAACTTGTATACTGGAAGTTTATTTCTTTCTGTATTTATTATTTAAATCTAACAATCGTAGATAAAGTACGGTACGCAACTCGTGCGAAAACGGCATTTTGCATTGCTCGTGTGGTTTTACCACAAACTCCACACTCGCATGCAAAATGCTACTTTCCGCACTCGACGCGTAATGTACTATTACGTGCATTTAGGGGGGTAAATGGAAAAATATATCTAATAGTCAATGTATGTGTGTATGTTCTTTATACAAATCCATAGTTTTAGTCCGATCTCGATCAAAAAATGCACAAAATATAACTATATCTATATATAGAAAGAAGAGTCTCTGTATAAGAGAATGTATTTTATAGAAATCTACAGTTTTATCCCAATTTGATGAATATTTACACTCTTTTTCTTCCAAACAAGGTGAAGGTCACTGCCTACATCATTTTCCGAAATTAAAATTTTGGTACACAGAGGTACGGGGTACAAATGTCAAAGTAATGGACACCCTTCATGATTCATATCGTTGAAAAGCTTTTTAAGAGTACATTAATTGTTGTTAAGTACTTTTTTGTCATATTTTTATTTAGGAGGGGGGTAAAATGGAAATGTATATCTATATCTATAAAAGTCAACGTATGTGTGAGTGTGTGTATGTTCTTTATACAAATCCATAATTTTAGTCCGATCTCGATCAAAAAATGCACATTTGACCTCCAAAGGAAGAAAAAATCAGTGTCTACATGACTTTTCGAAATTTAAATTTTGGTACACAGGGAACAGGGTACAATAATGAATACGGGGTCAAAGGACTGAATACCCTTTATGATGGATATCGTTGAAAAGCTCTTTAAGATTATATTAATTGTTGTTATGTACAGTTTTGTCATATGTATTTTCATTTAGGAGGGGGTAAAATGGAAAAATATAGCTATATCTTATACAAAAAGAAGAGTGTCTGTATGAGGGTATGTCTTTTATACAAATCTACTGTTTTATCCCAATTTGATGAATATTTACTCACTTTCCCTTCAAAGCAAGGGGGAGGTCACTGTCTACATGAATTTTCGAAATTTAAATTTTGGTACAAAGGGGTACGGTGTAAAAATGTCAAAGTAATGGATTCCCTTCATATCATGCAAATCGTTGAAAAGCACTTTAAGAGAAAATTTATTGTTGTTAAGTACAATTTTATTTAGGAGGGGGTAAAATGGAAATTTATAGCTATATATATAAAAATCAACGTATGTGGGTGTATGTTCTATATACAAATCTACAGTTTTAGTTTGATGTCGATAAAAATTTGCCCACTTGAACTTCAAAGCAAGGGGAAAATGACAGCCTACATGAATTTTGGAAATTTAAATTTGGTACACAGGGGTATGGTACAAGTAATGAATACGGGGTCAATGTAATGAATACCATTGATGATGCAAAAGCTCTTTAAGAGTAGAGTAATAGTTTTTATGTATTGTTTTGTCATATTTTACTTTAGGGGGGGGGGGGGATTTAGGATATTTGAAAATTAGCTTATCAAAGAGGAGGGGGTATAGAAATAGGTGGGAGAGAGAGAATCTATAGATATTCTTGCATAGTAAAATAATTTATATGTTTCATTATGGTTGTTTATAAACTTATCTAATTATAATAACACTCCGTAGCGAAGCACGGGTACCCAGCTAGTTTATTTATAAAAATCACAAATTTGAAATCTGTCAAAATGAAGATTGTAAATATGGGATATGGCAAAACAAATAAAATAACTTGCGGATTTTTTCTGAACTAACTTTCCATACAGCAAAATTTACTGAAAACCAATTAAATTTTGCTGAAAGATGGCTAAAACTATAAAAATAATGCATTGTCAACGTGTTTTGAGCTATGCTAAAAGTTTCAAATGTCTAGCTATTCGGGAAGTTAGTTAGAAATCGATTGCCAGATTTGTACCGGACAAACAAACAAGAAAGGAAGCTAATAAAAACGTAGTAATTAGAATGAATTAATGCCAATATTTCCCCTCAAAACTAAAATGCAAAAATATAAAGGATTTATAATAAAAACTTGGTTTTTATGGGCTGGTATTATTTCACTTTTAACGTAGTCAATAATAATAATAAGTATTTTATCTACGATATGGATACGTTATCTACGCAACTCGTGGGAAAACTGCTTTTTGCTTTGCTCGTGTGGTTTTACCGTTTTTTGTTTGCTCGTGTGGTTACTACCCTCGCTGTCACTCAGGAGCAAACTCTACACTCGCATGCAAAATGCTACTTTCCGCACTCGACGCGTAATGCGTACTATTGTATTCACATACACTTTGTTAATATGATGTGTTTATTCTTACCAAGAGGTGGTTTGTACCTGACTACCCCTGAATTTTCCTTTTCAGATGAACCATCAAGTATGACAACTTCATTTCTTCCACTGTAACATTTAATAAATTAATAATAAAAATCACAGGGAAGTACTTGCGTCCAAGTACTTTTTAGGGTTATGTAGATGAGTAAGCATACCTGATATGTAATTAAGATTATTTTGTCTTCGATCTCAAGGGTCCCGGGTTCGATCCCCCGGGGGGTCACAATGTTTTTTATCAGTAATAAAAACAAGATAAATTACATTTTTCAGGAAATTTGCATCGCCCCACCATAAGGTATAACCATGAATTATTTTGAAATTTTAGGACCAGCCGTTATATAGTGGTTGGGGGGGGGGGGGGGGAATGTTTTTTGGGTATATTTTGATTTATTTAACCAATAAGAAATGTAAAATTTAAAAAAGCATATATATATTTGTGTCCTACAATTCAGCAGCTTTCATTTGATACCCAACTCAAAATTTTCAAAAAATAAAATTTTGGGCGCACTTCACTTTTTCGCGCCCAAAATTGGCAATTTTTGAAAATTTAAGATGAACTCCCGGAATTTTCATCGCGCCACAATAAGGTATTAGCATGAATTATTTCGAAATTTTAGCACCAGCCGATCTATAGTGGTTGGGGGGGGGGAAATTTTTTTTTGGTATATTTTGATTTTTTTAACCAATAAGGAATGCAAAATTTAAAAAAGCATATATATATTTGTGTCCTACTCTTTAGCACCTTTCATTTGATACCCAACTCAAAATTTTCAAAAATTAAAATTTTGGGCGCACTTCACTTTTTCGCGCCCAAAATTGGCAATTTTTGAAAATTTAAGATGAACTCCCGGAATTTTCATCGCGCCACAATAAGGTATTAGCATGAATTATTTCGAAATTTTAGCACCAGCCGATCTATAGTGGTTGGGGGGGGGGGAAATTTTTTTTTTGTATATTTTGATTTTTTTAACCAATAAGAAATGCAAAATTTAAAAAAGCATATATATATTTGTGTCCTACTCTTCAGCAGCTTTCATTTGATATCCTACTCAAAAATCTAAAAAAATATAAATTTTTAAGTTTATCACATTTTTTCGAATTGCGCATGCGCATATCAAATTTTGAACTTCTATATAATTTTCCTGTGGTTGGGTCAAAAAGTTGCACCAGTGTTTCAAATTTCAGCACTTTCGCTTAAACGGTTCGGGCCCTATGAACCAAAGAGCGACGGACAGACGGACACATCACCCTCGGCATAAGGGTTTTGAGAAGTATCTACAAAACCCTAATAAAAGGGGGCCGGTGTAGCCGAGGGGTTAGCGTACTCGACTCTGAAACCAAGGTCTAAACCCCGGCTGTGAGTTCGAATCCCAGCGGGGTAAGACATGTTTCACACTGATGATCT
The DNA here is from genome assembly GCA_951217055.1 of Gerris lacustris. NCBI lineage: Eukaryota > Metazoa > Arthropoda > Insecta > Hemiptera > Gerridae > Gerris > Gerris lacustris. The sequence goes on along the minus strand of OX578276.1, from coordinate 161,772,415 downwards.
CATCGATTAGATGAGTAAAGTGGCCGGATAACCCCCGTCCTGTAATAACCCTGGCAGTTGATCGGGACTAAAACCCAAAAAGAAAAAAAAAAAGAAAATAAAAACCAGTGTGTTAATTAGTGTGGCACATAGCTTTCTCGCGTCCTATTGCTGGATGAATGGTCACATGAGTTTAAAAAAAGTACGCATAAGTTAGATAAGAACAAACAATAGATAAGAGACAAAATTAATATTAACTAACTATTTGTACTTAGCGGAGTTAAGGCAAAAGTAAAATATTTGCAATTTTTATCATTGCAGCGAGCGTCTAGCAATAAATATGTATTGAATATTCATAAAATAGTTAATCATGGTGAGTTGACAGTTAAAGAGGATAACTGTAGTATTGAGCCGAGTAGTGAGGGAACAGCAGACTGTTCCCAGCCCTTACGCCCCGGCCTACTCTATTTAAAATATATAAAATATATCACTTCACTGCACAAGAACCTCTTCTTGTATCAGGTTGAAATTTTGCATGCCTGTTGCAATTGTACTTTTGACGATGTGTATAAAGTTTTATTAAAATCGTTAAGTTAGAACGTAAGATATCGGTAAAAACGTTGTTTTCTCTATTATAAAAGTTTAGGTCCGCTTTAATAAATTTTGTAATTTTTAACACTTCATAGCGGTGTCGGAGTTGGTTTTACTAAAAAAAAAAATTATAAAAGTTGTTTGTCTCATTGAATAGATGAAGTTAGAATTTTTACCAGTCCTAAAATTTCAATTTTACATTTGAAGTTTACGCTTACGCGAACTCTTGGGCGGATAACGCTGTCCCACGAACTTAGCCTGAGCATTAGTAAATGGAACATGTGCACTAAATTTAAACTAAATCGGTCAACTTTTACTCAAGTTACCGTTGGACACGTGAACGTTACACACAGACAGACAAGATACATATTTCGATGAAAGTAAGAAGCTCGCTTACGTTGGCTTCAATTAAGGTTTGGTTTCTTGTTATATATATATCGTTATTGTTTTTATCCTGTCTATGTTATCAATATCAAGTTAAAGTATAGTGTTTTTTAAAAACAATCCGGGGCTTAGGCCTGGGTCACACTAGGCTGGTTGCCAGCCGCGAATTGAGGAAGCCGCTGCTATCAGCCTACGATCAGCTTGGTGGGACCACAAAATTCGCAGCTGACGCAGCCAGCCAGCGAGTAATTGGAAGCGGCGAGTGAAGTTGGGCGTGTTCAACTTTTGGTACCCAGGAAGCGGCAACTATCACGTCGCAGATAGTTCCCTTGACTCAACTCCCTCCCCACACACACCCCCACCTTTACTCGCACTCGCTGCGATCTAACCACTCTAGTAGCGCATCAGCCACGAGTTAAATAAACACGTGGCCTTTATTTTTTTTATTGAAGACTAGTAGCAGCCAATACAATTTTATAATGTGACCGGGTTGCCAGCCGCTACTTGGTAGTGCTACTGTCAGCCGCTGATAAGCAGCGGCTGACAACCAGCCTAGTATGACCCAGGCTTTACGCTCGAAGACATTGACCAGGAAGTGGGCCGTTTGAATAAACCCGTCTTAGCCTTGTATCTGTTTAGTACTGGATTGATACGAGACAGCTAAACTCTCAACACACGAGTGAATTGTTGGTCGGTAAACATGTGTTCACAACTCTGGACTCGTTGCATACATTTTTATCAAAACACCATGTTAGAGTTAGTGTCGAATTTGCTTTTCCAGCCCAAAACCTGGTGGTGCTAAATCTTTCCATCTTTATATCTAGGCTTATAAATTTAATAAGAAATCCCACTTAAAAAAATGTCTATATAATAGTTATTATATAATTACGTGGTTCGGTTGTTATAACCGTAGATGAGGTTCCACTTTAGTGGACTTACTGCATCTTGAATTATTTCTGCATATAAACAACTCCCAATGGGTTCCTGATAACCCTGAGCTACCCTCTGTTTGTAAAAATACCATTTACCTATATACTGAAAAAAAAATACAATAATTAATTAATTAGTCTGTGAATCATACTTACTTACGTATTATTGATACTCTGCCTCAGTAGTTTAGTTATGATTGATTTTAGTAAAGTACAAATGTTCACATACAGACGGTAGTTTAATTAGGATAGACTTAAGTGAAGAACAATTGTTCACATGCAGACAGTATTTTAATTAGGATGGACTTAAGTGAAGAACAATTGTTCACATGCAGACAGTATTTTAATTAGGATAGACTTAAGTGAAGAACAATTGTTCACATGCAGACAGTATTTTAATTAGGAGGGACTTAAGTGAAGAACAATTGTTCACATGCAGACAGTATTTTAATTAGGATGGACTTTAGTGAAGAACAATTTTTTACATGCAGACAGTAGTTTAATTAGAATGGACATTAGTGAAGAACAATTGTTCACATGCAGACGGTAGTTTAATTAGAATGGACATTAGTGAAGAACAATTGTTCACATACAGACGGTAGTTTAATAGGAATGGACATTAGTGAAGAACAATTGTTCACATGCAGACAGTAGTTTAATTAGAATGGACATTAGTGAAGAACAATTGTTCACATGCAGACAGTAGTTTAATTAGAATGGACATTAGTGAAGGACAATTGTTCACATGCAGACGGTAGTTTAATTAGAATGGACATTAGTGAAGGACAATTGTTCACATGCAGACAGTAGTTTAATTAGAATGGACATTAGTGAAGGACAATTGTTCACATGCAGACAGTAGTTTAATTAGAATGGACATTAGTGAAGGACAATTGTTCACATGCAGACAGTAGTTTAATTAGAATGGAACTTAGTGAAGAACAATTGTTCACATGCAGCCATTAGTTACCACATTCAACCAGCATAATATTCTTACTTTTTGTGATTTTTTTTATTTTTAAAATGTTAAAAGGATTAAACCCGCTTTTTACTTTTCATAAAAACAGAAAGTATTGTGATGGCACGAAAGTTTGATTTTGATGGATTTACACGTTTTGAGGTCCCATGAGTCCAAAAAAGTGGTTTGTAAAAAATCTATCTGCCTGTCGTCTGTCTGTGAAATTGAGAAATGAATTTTCGCTCTAAATTTAGGGGCGCTATCCCCTAAAAATTCTAAAAAAAAACCAACGAAAACGGTACTGTTGATTTTGATTAAGATATTCTAAAAGTAGTACATTTAAATACGAATCCATTGATATTATAAACTGTTATCCCGGGAAAAATCTGGTTCCTGAGAAGATGGCTTTAAACGTGGACGGAGAGAGTCCAGGTTCGATTTCACGGCGAGGAGAAGTTATTTTTATGATAAATTTTGATAAAATGTTCAATAATAATTAAACGTACCTATACAGAAACTGGAAAACTAATAAATGGAAAACACTGGACTCAGTAATTGTGGACTCGTTTATGAGGAAGTTGGTCTGAGTTGTCTCGGACCGATTTCTTTCCATAGTGAGGAGTTAAACCCAACTTAAAATTGAGCTCGTAGGTTCGTAGCTAAAATGTCCATTAGCAAGCATTGTACAGTTACTTATAGCGAAAGATGTACCTTGAAAAACATACCCTCTTGTCTTTGTTAATAACTTTCCAGTCAGGTAAGGAACATCCGCTGATAAGTGATATCAGTATTGATATTATCAGTACTCTTATCATCTAAACATAAATATAAACAAAATAAGCATTCATGTAAAGAAAAGTACATACTTATTTTATATAAATCGTAAACGACACCGATTAATAGTTATTTACGTAACTAGGCAGCAAAATCGAATTTTATTGACGAGTAATTAGATTAGCCTCCGAGCCGAAGCCGAGGCAGGTAATTTACCTATTTGCCTGCCGATGCAGGTAATGAATAAACGAGGCAGAAATGTTTCCTTTGCTGCCTTGTTGCATACAATATTTTATCTACGGGCTGCAGAAAAATGAAATGTTATCTTTATTAATATAACATAGTTAATTACTATGTTATATTAATAAGATAATAACATATGTCAGTGGCGTATCCAGGGGGGGGGGGGGGGGAACAGGGGGCACGTTCTTCATTCTAGCTTGATGTCAGTCAGACATTTTTTTGCACGCCATCTCCTGGACTAGTAGAATTTAGATGTTACAAATATTATTCTTCTTAAGGTTCTGTATAAAATTGTATATTATGTATGAATTTTGTAATTAATTATATATACAAATTATATTTAGCTTGAACATGACCCTAAGAGGGGTTGACATATCGCAACTAAGGGGGGTGACACACTTCGCCTCCCAGGTAGCACCACCTGGGTGGCGCTACCCGTTCGTCTATGAGAATAGACGGAACCTGTCACACGAGGTGGCGCCACCTGCCGGGTGGCACTATACGGTCGACCGTCCGACGGTCTAGCAGCCACCCACAGGTGGCGCCACCCGGTCAATCCATTGTTTTCAATTGAGCCTGTCACACGTCGCAACCCAAGTCACGCCACTCAGCCCCCACTCCTTCAATCAAACATAGGGGAAATCAAATCTGGGGCTGACTGCATCCCTCATATAAGTGGGTGGCGCAAGTCAGGTGGCGGGAGCAAGTGGCATCAACCAGGTGAGCGCCACCCAGGTGGCGCTACCCGGGTGGCGAAGTATGTCACTACCCTAAGTAAATGCATGGAAACTTAAAAGTTTTTAGGGTCCGTAGGCAAAACCAAGGACCCTTATAATATTTTCCTGCGTGTCTCTGTCCGTCCGTCCTGTCGCCTGCTCTCACGGCCACACTTTTCGTCCCATTACTTTGAAATTTGGCATGTATGTGTCTTGTACCTACCCACATATTTTAAAAATATAGCGACTTAAAAAATATAATTTTCAAAAAAATTAAGGTAAAAAAACTTAATGGTTAATTTTTTTTATTTTTTTTCGACACCGTGAGGGGTATCATATGAAAGGGTACGTCGAGCTGATTACAAAAATATATAATTCTTTTGAAATGGGTGTGAAACGTGTCCCCCCCCCCTCTATCTCGCTTATGTGAAGTGAAAAAAATCTGAAAAAATTATTTTATTTTTTATTGACAAAATACGTTTTTACTTTCTCATATAAAGAGAAAGTATTGTGATGGCGCAAAAATTTGATTTTGATGGATTTACACGTTTTGAGGTCCCCTGAGTCCAAAAAAGTAGTTTTTAAAATATGTCGGTCCGTCGTCTCGTCTGTCTGTCGTCTGTCTGTGCAGACGCCTGGAGCCTAAACTACTGAGCCAATTTTGACGAAATTTGGCACACATGTTCAGAAAAATCATACCCCGAGGCAAAATCGAGAAATTAATTTTAGCTCCAAATTTAGGGGAGCTACCCCCCAAAAACTCTGAAAAAACGAGAAAAAAAAATTATTTCTCGAAAACGGTTCCGACGATTTTGATTAATAAATTCTAAAATGTAGTCCATCTAAATACGAATCCAACGATATAAGCCGTTTTCCCGGGAAAAATCTAGTTCCTGAAAAAAAGCTTAAAACGCGGACCGAGAGAGCCCGGGTTCGATTCCCCGCCCGGGAGAAGTTATTTTTATGATCAATTTTGATGAAATTCTCAATAATAATTAAATGTACGTACGAAAACTAATAAATGGAAAACACTGGGCTAAATAATTATGAACTCGTATATGAGAAAGCTTGTCTGAGTTGTCTCGGACCGATTTGTTTTATTACTATGGTCTTTTCGAAGTATTTATATGGCTGTAGTCCGGTTCAGTGGCAAAAAAATACTTTATCAGAGTGTGTTTTAAGAATATCAGACCCTTAGAATAGTTCAAAGTAAGCTTTTTAGCATTTTAAAAAAACACTGTTTATACACTTTACAGGTAAACACTATACAGTGTGACCTACGGACCCTCGCTGTGAGCTGACCAGCACACACTTGACTTGTTTATTAATTTTTATTTATACTACCCATTAGACCTGTGGTGAATTTTCTTTTTGAATAAAAAATATTATAAATAGAGCTAACGTACAAATGTATAGAAAGCAAGATAACTCACATCCGTACCGTGAACTGAAGTAGTACTGACTATCAATAACATGAAACAAAGATTAATCTTGATAATACCCCTCTTACATGTAAAATCAACGACCTTGGCAACATGAGACTGTCCTTGTAACATTAGTCAGCATTTTTATGCATTTAAATCTATTATCTATACTAAACTGCATTAATTGTCTAGCTCTATCTTAAACATTAAAATGTACTGCAGAAATAATAATGTAACGCGTTAATTAAAGAAGAGAATAAACTGCAATTAAATAGTGTTAATAACTATAAATAACAACATTTATTTTTACTGAATAAATAAATAAATTTAGACAGAATAATATGCAATTTTATGCATATGCAATTAGCAACTCTGACTACATCTCACCTTGTATTTACATACCATTACAGTCTGAGGCATAACTACTGTCTATAAAATAATTCTAGACCCTCGAGTTTAAACCCTTGTAACTTCTAAACGGAAAATCCTATGTAGATGAAACAAGTTTCTTTATTTAGACTTTAGACAATAAAGAGAGTCAATAGGGGAAGAAGCTGCAGCCAGATATAACAACCTCACCATTTCTTCCCTCATAATTATCCCTTTTATACCTTTCAACTACGAATTATTGATCAACATTTAAAAAATTCTACAACTTTTTGTAGCACTGCGGGAGCGAAAGTAAGTTCGTATCTTTGAAAGGTAGTTTTTTCTTGATTTTTCTGTGAAGGTTTCATGTTTCTATCTATAGCGGTTCAAAAGATATCAGGTCCCATTAAATTCGTTAATTAACAGAAAACTGATTAACTTTCCGACTTGAAACTTCATAGGCCTCGACATTTATACGAATTCTAAAAGTCCTGTAAATTTGGTTTTATTTGGTTGAGAACTTTTAAAGCAGTGAGTTTTTAAAGTTGGGTATTGTCAAAATGTGCCGAAAAAACAGCTCTTTTTTCACCTATTCCGCAATAAAGTAATTAAAAATTAACGTAAAAAAATAATTATCCATGTGCTATAAAATTTTATTAAATTGTCTAAATAAAGAAACTTGTTTCATCTACATAGGAATTTCCGGTTAGAAGTTACAACGGTTTAAACTCGAGGGTCTAGAATTATTTTATAGACGGTAGGCCTGCTGAGGCGTGTGCTAGTTTTTTTTTTAGGTCCCCCGGCAAGGTGACTAAATATGTTTGTCCCCTTTTTTTCAGGACACACATAAGGTTTGTAAGAAATTACAATAAAACATTATTTTATGATAAAAAAAAAACCAAAAAACTATTTTTTCTCCTATATTATATGCATATATACAAGGTGTCTATGCATATACAAGGTGTCTATGCATGTACAAGGTGTCTATGCATATACATGGTGTCTATACATATACAAGGTGTCTATGCATATACAAGGTGTGCGTGGTTTGCGTGGTTCTATGTTAACTTAAAATGCACCTACAGAAACAATGCTACCACTTTGAGCACGGAAGAACTATCCACTATGCTCAGTGGCGCACCCAGGATTTATTTTTGGGAGGGGCACGGATTAAAAAAAATAAGGGGGGGGGATGAAATGTGGGCTTAGCATAATCACAGACAATTAACCAGTCTGGTTTTCTTTGTTCTTAAATTACTTCATATCAAGGGCGGATCCAGCTAATTTTAAAAGGGGGCTGGGCTCTCTTTTAGGGGGGTCCGGGGGTCCACCCCCGGGAAAATTTTTATAGTTTACGATACTTGAAAACGCTTTTTATCCTCAAAAAAAAAAAAAAAAAAAAAAAAAAAAAAAAAAAAAAAAAAAAAAAAAAAATGTCGGGCTAAACTAAGGTATATAATTACTTATTTATTTATTTATTTATTTTTTTTACTATCACAACACTATTTAGCCTATTCTAAGAGCATCTAAAATGTTATTATATAGAAATAAATTTAAGTTTTATATGAACGGGACATGAAGACCAGGGTATTTTATTTAAAAAAAATTATATACATACTAATAATATTTTATTATTGAAAGTTGTACATTATATGTTTTATTTTAGTAGCCAGAAAAATAAATTGGTACATTTTAAAAATATATTAGTTATGTGAATTAACAAAAAAAAAACAAATAAACGTAAGCCAAATGTTTTGAGTTTAACAGAAGTTAGCTGATATAGTATTAGGTTAAAAATAAACATAGAAGGTTAAGAAGTGGGATGGTATTTTTATTTTTATAAAAATTACACTTCTCTAATTGATGTAGACTGTTTCATATTGATAAAATCAACCACACCAAGTATATTGCTTGAAAATGTCACAAAAGAGGGACGAAATATTGCAAAAAACTTAGTGTTTTTTATTTAAAACTCCCCTGAAGACCCTTTTTTAAAAATCATCAATAGTAGGGTATATAATAGTCCAGTCAATAAGTACAAAAAATAGTCTTCCTTGCGAAAGGTTGGGTATCTGCAATTTTTAAAATCTTATTCTACAATTGAACCCGTTTCCAAATTCATTAATATTAATTATTCGATAATTAAAAACTATTCTAATGACTGCTACTAACTATTTTAATTAAATTTAATTAATATATTAAAGTAAAACTTTATATTAAAATAAAAGCCCTTAAAACAAGAAAAAACGTCTTTTTAAACACCAAAAAAATATGTCGGGCTAAACTAGGTATATAATTACTTATTTATTTTTTTTTTTTTTTTTGACTATCACAACACTATTTATTACGATATCGTAGGCGGATCCTTTAAGGGTAATGTGTAAGAAGAAATATACTCTAATTCATGTTTACTCTGGCAACGTGTAACGATGCGTTACTAACTCATTTAGTTATATAGATTTAATTTTAGTTAAAGGTCGAAGTGTTATATATTTATTTTAAATTTTATTGTACCTAGTTTGTTTACATGATAAGGAGTGAGAGATGATCGGGGGACAATGCGTAGCTAGGCAAGTTAGTGTCTTCCCGGCCCTGACGGGAGTCAGCTCATACCTTGCCTTACCTTAATGGCCTTCTCTCTTACCTAACTTTTACGTAAATTTTCGTAATTTTTCTGAAAATTTTGAATTTTAGTTGGTCGATTATATTCTGTGATTGTGTGATGAATTGTATCGGGATTATCTCTCATTCCTTATGTGTGAATAGAATTGGAATTTTTATTTTAATTTTGGATATTTTTATAGAGGTAAACTTTTGACTTATTTTGTAAATTTATGGTTTATTCTGAGTGAAATTTTGTGGTTAAAATTTTGAGGAATTAGTTAGTTTTGTAATTTTTTTCCTGCGATCTATTTTAATTTTGATTTTACTTGAGATAAGTTGTAGAGTAGATATATTTAATTTGTTAGAAATTCTGAAGTTAGGTTGGTTGGGGATTTTGAATTTTATTTTACAGGAATTTAGAATTTGGTTATAATGAATTTTGACTAAGTGTTATTTTGAGACGAGATAGAAGTTTATCTCAATGAATTTCGAGAGGTTAGATGATGAGTTGTATTGCGTAATTTTGATGAAGTTGAATAATTTTATTTGTTTCATATGATTTTTGTTTTGAGTTAATTTTGGAGTTTGTTATGAAAGATTTTGAGTTTAAATTGACAAATGAACTTGAGTTAAAAATGTTAAATAATTTAGAGTTAAATTTTCCAAATAATTTTGAGCTAAAGGTTACAAAGAAGTTGGAGTTAACTTTTAATTTTGAGTTAAATTTTCTAAATAATTTGAGTTTTACTTCTGATTTATTTTATAGCGATTTACCGAATAATTGTGGCCTATATTGTCTATACTATAGTTCTGAGTTATATTTGCTGAATTTGAATAAAGTTAAAATTTCTGGAATTTCTGGAGATTAATACCAAAAATAATACCAATTTAATTAAATACCAAAATTTCAACTCTTATCCAAATTGGATTCTTTTCAAAATTTGGTCAATCATTTTATTGTTTGAATTTATTTTTTGGTAAATCTGCACTATTTGGCCCACTAACTTCTAATAGTCCGATTTACTTGCAATTTTTTTTAAACTGTTCCTTTTTACATATTAAAAAAGATTCCGGTTGTACCATCTCGTTAAATTCAATAGTTATTTCGTAAAAAAATACGTAAAAGCGTCACTTTCTTAGGGAAATGAGGAAGGTTATGGCGAAAAGTACTAATCTTAACCTAAACTAACTATAACCTTCCCGTATTTTTCTTAGGAAGTGACTTTTTACGTATTTTTTTGGCTAAAGTTAAAGTGATAATTTAGCGAATTTTATACTTCGATTTGGACATCTACCTGGTCTATATGCAGCAGGGTTGTTTTTCTTCAGAAAATGAGCGGAGCACCGCGAAGCGGTGCGGAGCGGCCGTTAAAAATAATTCGTTTCTCTAAACAGCACTGAACACTTCACTTTTACGTATTTTTTTACGAAAAAACTATTGAATTTAACGAGATGGTACAACCGGAATCGTTTTTAATATGTAAAAAGGAACAGTTTAAAAAAAATTGCAAGTAAATCGGACAATTAGAAGTTAGTGGGCCAAATAGTGCAGATTTACCAAATAAATATTATTATTTTTGGGAATTAAGGTTGTTGTTCCTACCTAGGTTTAAGTTAGATTTAGAACCTATCCCTCCTCTGACTGTGTTTAGCCTGGATGCTAATAATATTTTTTAGATTATTTATAATCGTGTCTTCAGGTCCTAAGATAGTAGCTTAAGACTTGAAGAACGGTTATAAACGTTTCGGCTATTACCAGCTATTTTCGAGCCTAAAAATAACAATTTATTTATTGCAAGCATGACAAAATAACAATAATTAACAATCAAAATTCACAAGAAAAACGCTACAATGTAATACCTGTCTAGTCTAATTGAGCCCTCAGGCTAACGAGTCAAAAATTACGAAAAATTTTCCTCTAACGTCAAAGATTCTTAAAAAAGGATTTGGGAACTGGTAGTTCACCACGTCTAATCCTAGAACCATAAAAGCACACATGGTAGTTACTTTGCTAGTCCTAAATAGAGAAGCATATCAGAGTAATAAACAAAATATAATTCCCAAATATGAAGAGCTTGAAATTTAATGTTAATGTATAAGGTGTGTGTTTACCATATGTACGAATTAATCCTATACTTAACGTTGGTTAAAAAACGCATCACAGCCACAATAATCAACATTAAAAACTAAAAATAACAATGACAACAACAAATTAACAACTATATCACAGTGAGAACTAGTGGTAAAAACAAACTAAAAATTTTTTTAAAAGAATGAGTCCCAGTATCCTTGGTACTGTACAAAAATGGACTCTGATAACAGAACTGTCTTATCAGTGATAACAATAGTAAACAGTTAAAAATTAAATGTAGTGGTAACAATCTTTAATATTAAAATTGTAATTTTGTAGAAGACCTAGAAATTAATTCTCTAATAATATTTTTAATACGCGTGATCTAATCTATTGTAACTGTGTAGTGCTGCGTGGCGGGAGATTCGAATATGAATGGTAAACTCCGCTGTAGAATTTGTTGAGTGATCTCGAATCAGTTTTTAAGTTGACTGATTTGTCTAAATTAATGGCAATGTTTAGCGCTTCTAGCATCTTTCTTCTATTTGTTTTATTTTCTCTCCCTAAGATTTTAATATCCTCAAACTTAAAAGAGTGATGAGTAGCAAGGGCGTGGCTGGAGAGAGCAGTGTTGGAGTTGCCTTTCAATTGGTCATAGCGGTGTTGCTCAAGCCTGTTTTTAAGTAGTTGGCTGCTTTCTCCAATGTAGCTTTTGGGGCAATCTCCACAGGGAATCTGATAGATGGTACCTATTGAATTGCCGATGGGGATCTTGTCTTTGAGATTGTGAAAAAACTTTTCTGTTTTGTTACCGGGTTTGTGTCCAATTATAATGTTTCCACAATCAAATTTGTGTAAGAGTTTTTGCGTAGTTTCAGAAAGGCCTTTTATGTAGGTTAACCCTACAAATTTTTTGTTGGTACTGTTAGTCTGTAAGTTATCGTTTCTCGTAATAGTATTGGGATACGTGTTTTTGTACCACAATTTTTTAATTAAATGCAGCGGAAAAAAGTTTTCTTTAAGTTTGATAAAAATCTTGGACCGGGTGTAGTTAATGTGGCATTTGTCAGTAAGGGAGAGGGCTTTAGTAATTAGGTTATTGGCACTATTGATAATTTGGTGGGTGGGGTGACATGATCTGTAATTGATAAACCTATTGCTTTTGATAGCTTTTTCGTACCATGATGTAGTGATTTTACCTTCTTTACCTCGGAAAATAGTCATATCAAGGTAATTGATGCAGTCCTTATTTTCTGTTTCTAACAGAAGACACACATCAATTACCTTGATATGACTATTTTCCGAGGTAAAGAAGGTAAAATCACTACATCATGGTACGAAAAAGCTATCAAAAGCAATAGGTTTATCAATTACAGATCATGTCACCCCACCCACCAAATTATCAATAGTGCCAATAACCTAATTACTAATCATTTGACTCGACTTAATCATAATCACTTTCAAAGTAAATGTGTGATGAAATAACTATTGTTGACTATTTCTAGTTGCCTGGAGTATGACCAATAAAGGGGGGGGACCTCTTCCTCTTTTAAATAAGTGTACAAAATTACAATAACAACAACATTTAAATACTAACTACTTTGAAATACCAATTTACTTTGAAAGTGATTATGATTAGTCGAGTCAAATGATTATTCTACCTTATGTTAAATAGGAAATATTTTACGCTATAAGCACATTAGTTGAAAAAAACGAATGTAAATGTGAGAAAAAATTACTTTTCATAATCTGACTTAATAGTCCAGGAGATAGCGTGCAAAAAAGTGTCTGACTAACATCAAGCTAGAATTTTGTATACAAGTCAATCTTTTAGCGCCTTTTAAAAATATGTGGTCGGCTAAGTTCGTCTGCGGGACATAGCTTAGCAATAGGCGTTTGAAAAAAACAAACCGGTGGAGAGCGGCCTTGTCTCACCAATTATGGTGGACAATGTGATTTTCATGATCCTGAGTACAGAATTAGTTAGTAGACCAAAAATCAAGTCGATGTTACTTTCACACTTGATAGGTTAGTTATTCAAATATTACTAAAAATCAACGTTGTAGCGTAAAAAATTTCCTATTTAACATACGGTATAATCATTTGACTCGACTAATCATAATCACTTTCAAAGTAAATTGGCATTTCAAAGTAGTTAGTATTTAAATGTTGTTGTTATTGTTAATGTTTTTTTTATTATTACCTTTTGTTAATCCTTATTTAAATTTTTCGCCAAAATGTTTGCTTTTTATTTTATAAAATAAAATTGTTTGTTAAAAATGTAGTTATTATTTTTATTGTTATGTATTTAAAAAAATTAAAATTCTGCTCCTCCAAACTCTTTATTAAAAAAATAAAAAAATAAAATAAAAAGCAGTTTTCAGCCTTAATTTTTAATTTTGTACACTTATTTAAAAGAGGAAGAGGTGCCCCCCCCCCCCCCCTTTTATTGGTCATACTCCAAGCTACTAGAAATAGTCAACAATAGTTATTTCATCACACATTTACTTTGAAAGTGATTATGATTAAGTCGAGTCAAATGATTATACCGTTCAAAAGAGGAGATATTAAATAAAAATTAATTTTTTCTCATGTTTACATTAGTTTTTTTTTAATAAATGAGCTTATAACGTAAAAATTTCCCTATTTAACATACAATAATATGGGTATCCATGAAAAGGTTATTAAATAAAGAAGTTTTTCCATTGCCTGGACAATTCAAGATGTAACTAGTTTAAGCACTATGGGCCTTCAAAAATATCTTTATTTTTTGATTTTTTTAAAAAAAGACATTTTGAGCTAAATTTGAACTAGAAGGAATAAAAATAAATGAAAATTGATAATAACATTTCCTTTAGCAAATATTTTTAGGTTTTCAACGATACCTAAAATGATGAGCTAGCCCGCTTTGTTCTCGAGATACACTTGTTTAAGTGTAAAAAAATAAGCTTAGCCCAAAATTTTTAAAAATTGCGCCAGTCAGAAAACGAAGCCTGAAAGGACATAGGTAAATATAACATTTTTGACTCCTTTTAGGGTCCCCTATATGCCCCTTCTTTTTGGCAGACTTAAGTTGGGACACCCTCTATATATAAAATCAAAAAAAAAAAAAAATAAGTACAATGATATTGATTACCCCCCCCCCCCCCCCAAAACTTACCCCTAGGACAACCCCTGGCTGTCTGCATAATCACAGCTCCGCCTCCCGATAGAAGACTTACTTCCCTGTTTTTGTTTGGCTCTAATGTCTCCTCAGCTGCTCTGTTCTCTGTAACCTGTGCAATCAATTCTTTAAATTTTGTTGGACATAAACTGCGATGGTGATTGTGTCTTGCCTGGCAATGCACACATGACACATGGTTTATAATTTGTACAATTAGAACTTAAATGTTTGTTAAAGCATATGAAACACCGACCTTTTATCCTCTCCTTCCTCTCTTTAATTGTAACATAATTAGGACATTCGTCATTCCAGTGCAATCCCTGATAATAGATACATTTTATTTCTGGGCTAAAATTATTTTTTTTGGTTTATCTTTTTGAAAAACTTGGTTGTTTTCTTATTGATCGTTGCTTAGAATAAGTAATATTTTCAGTTGCATTAAGGGCCTCAGTAGAGGCCTGAGACCTAAAAGCCCCTACTGAAACTCTACAAAATTGCAAATATAAGTATTCCGCCCTTTCTCTATTTGATATTAAATTTTGCAACTTTTGCCGAAGTTCAGGTGTACTAACCTACCTATATCATGTATTTTTCTTAATATTTCTGGTGGAAACTTGCCCGCTATCATAGAAGCAAATGTAGTATGCGAGATATCATCCCCTAATGCACTAAGAGATCTTAGATGTAATGCGGACGAATCTAGAGTGTGTCTCAAATCCCCAGTTATATTTTTTGTCGCAGGCAATTGATGCAATGCACTATATTGTGCGTGCACTACGGCTACTTTATCGCCATACCGCTCATGTAGCAAATTTAAAACTACATCGTAATTCTCCTCTGTAATGCTATGCCCCACTAAGCTATTCCCCACTAAGATATTCCTTGCGCTCCCCGTGAGCTGACCTAAATAAATAAATTAATAAATAAGTAAGTTAATTTAGTAACCTTACTAAAATTTTTATCATGAACAATAGCCAATGAATCCCAAAATTCTCCCCATTTAAGGAAATCATCCCCGAAAGGCAGTAAGCTTACCTTAGATAATTTTGCTACCTGATGAACTCCGACTAGAGGTACCAAAGATTGATGTCTCGAGGGTTGAATGTCGGGAGGCGACGTCAGTGGCGTATCCAGCGGCTAGGTCTGGAGGGGGCACATTCTAAGTCAGCTTAGATTGGGGGGGGGGGGGATTCGTAGTGGTAACAAGAAAAGGGAACTATTTATTCAACAAAGTAGCTGCCCCCCCCCCCCCCCCCCCAAAAAAAAAACAAAAACATTTCCGCGCCCAAGTAGCAATAACAGTTTTAACGTAATCGTTAGAAAATGTTATGCTGACGCTTACTGCAGTACAATATTTTACTGTAAGACATGGGCGTCGTCTGCAGTTAATTAATGGGGGGGGATCAATGGTGGGGGGTCCGGGGGCCCTCCCCCGGAAAATGTTGAAAATATGTCCTCTCAAAACAGAGCTTTTATGCATTTCTGAGGTGAAATTGAATATGAGGATGAATGTAAAAATATGTATTAAAAAAAATACGGCGTATTTTTTTTTTTTTTTTTTTTTTTTTTTTTACTATATCGGGTCTGGGCCCGTTTGGGGGGGGGGGGGGGGGGGGGCACGTGCCCCCTGTGCCCCCTGGATACGCCACTGGGCGACGTCCCTTCTTCAGTACAGTATTGATGATTTATATTGGCCGCTGGTGTTTCATCTTTTTACTTTCTCATATAAAGAGAAAGTATTGTGATGGCGCGAAAATTCGATTTTGAGATTTTGATGGATTTACACGTTTTGAGGTCCCCTGAGTCCAAAAAAGTGGTTTTTAAAAAATGTCTGTCTGTCGTCTGTCGTCTGTCGTCTGTCGTCTGTCGTCTGTCTGTCGTCTGTGCAGACGCCTGGAGCCCAAACTACTGGGCCGATTTTGACGAAATTTGGCATACATGTTCAGAAAAATCATACCCCGAGGCGAAATCGAGAAATGAATTTTAGCTCTGAATTTGGGGGCGCTACCCCCCAAAAACTCTGAAAAAACATGAAAAAAAATTATTTCTCGAAAACGGTTCCGACGATTTTGATTAAAAAATTCTAAAATGTAGTCCATTTGAATACGAATCCAACGATATAAGCCGTTTTCCCGGGAAAAATCTAGTTCCTGAGATATTAGCTTAAAACGCGGACGGAGAGAGCCCGGGTTCGATTCCCCGACCAGGAGAAGTTATTTTTATGATAAATTTTGATGAAATGTTCAATAATATTTAAATGTACATTTGAAAACTAATAAATGGAAACACTGGGCTAAGTAATTATAAACTCATATATGAGAAAGTTTGTCTGAGTTGTCTCGGACCGATTTTTTCACTGGACACCTTGGTTGGAGTTGACCATGCTAAGTCCCTACTTCTTTGCAAACTCTCCACTTTAGCTCTGAAGTAAAGAGCAAAATAGGTTTAAGTCACCAATCAGCTCCATCGCGTCCAAGATTCGTTCCTCGTATTCCATACAGTCGTAGTTACATTTGACAGATTCTAATTCATCGGTATCAGCTATATTACTTAGCTGAAACCGCAGTTCTTTTACGCGATTTGTTGAGGCCTTCAGTTTAGTGGACAAAGAATAAGCCAAAGGCACCTCAGTTTCATCTTTCCTTTGTAGGAAGGCTTTGTTCTTCAATGTATGTCTTCAATCTTTGATTTGCTGGTCCCAACATCTGTCTACTTTTTCCTGCCGAAGTCATGTCCTTGAATCACTTAACCCTGCAGTGTACGGGTCGGGTCTGTCAGACCCAGGGTGTCACACTCATTAGCAAAACACTGATAAGAGAGGTTCGTATCCCTTCCTATACCTTCAAGTCAAATCTTCCTCAGTTCAGTACCACATTTTGAACAATTCACATAATTTCTTTGTCTATTTTTTTACCTCAAAATTACCCCTGGGTCTGTGAGACCCTACCCATCTACTCATGTAAGTATTTTTTTTATAACTCGTAACAACATTTTATTAAATATATTCGTTAGTAACTCTCTAGGTTTTAATTTTATTTACTTGAACTTAATTTAATATTAATTTCAGGTATTGTACAAAGTATTTATAATGACTGATTATTTTATAATTTAATTTTGATTGTTAATTTAGTATTTAAGAAAAATTATTGCTGTTACTCTCCTGGCAGGAATTTTATTAGAATATCGGGAAAAAATACTTAACTAAATAAAAAGAAATACGGGGGAAAAAAATACTTGAGATTAAAGCTGTGCATTCCAAACCTCAAAATCTAATAAAAGGGGGAGATGTTCATATTGCACTCAGTGGCGGATTAAAGGGGGGGGCGACCCCCCCCCCCCCCCCCCCCCCCCCGTTGTCATGGGCTTAACGGCTCGTAGATGTATTAAACGAAAATATTAAAAATTCCCCTTTAGCTTCCGAGCTTACCGAAGGTAACAAACTGTGATAAATTTTCGTTCGAGAAGAACGAAAATTTGTTTAGAAGAAAACGAAAAGAACGAAATTTTCGTTCGAGAAGAACGAAAATTTGTTTAGGTATTTTAGACATGTAAGAATTTTTAGAATATAAATGTGTGGTTGGCAGGACTGATAAATAAACGAGGGAAAAAGAGGTAGAGAAGCGTGTGGCGTGAGTACAGCGTAGTAGTTCAGTTTGGAATGTGTATTATGTTTTATGTTGTAACTTTGTATTGCATTATTATTGGAGAACTTTAATTACAATTTTACTTTCTGGAGTTAATGGTGTTGTGGAGTATTATTTATTATTTCAGACAAAGGGAATGATTAGGTGAACAACTTTTATTGTGTTACAATAACTATACTTTTAAGTTTGTATTATATTTTTTTTAAAAAATGTACTTGTGTTCATGTTCAAACTTGTTTTCCAAGAAACTACACCATATAATCGAGCCAAAAATCCCCCTTAATCCGCCACTGATTGCACTAACCGCAAATCTTGCGTTATTCTTGACAAAAGTGCAATATATTATGCTTAGAGCATTCGCAATTTATAGGCCAAGTCTGTGGAACTGAAATTTTTTGATCGTATTAAGTTCCTTAATTGATAAATGACACTTATTTTTTCAAAATTATTTTTAAAAAATGTAATATCATTTTTTTCATGTTGGAGAGTAAAAATTAAAAAATTAAAAGTCACAAAAAAATAATATATTTTTTTTTAATGTGATTTTATGAATATATTGTATTCTATATTTTTTACTAATAAATAAAGATTTTTTCTATACTAAAACAAATAAAAATTTAAAGTATAATAAACCATTTTAATTTATTTTAAAAAATTGGGTTTGACAGACCCAACTCGTGCACTGGTGTGATTTTTTTTTCACCCGTGCACTGCAGGGTTAATTTTTCTTCAGTTGAATTCTTAAAGCTCTTCTACCACTTTTTGTCCTGACTATTTAACTCTTAAAGGTGGGTTCATAGCTAGCGGATCCGTATTTACGGAGGCCCGGAGGGATTCATCTATGGCAACTCTTTTGCGGTGCCGCAGAAAGTTGGTTCCAAACCATCTTTTTTGCGGTGCCGCTTTAAAACCTGTATGAAACCTTCACTTCGTCCTCTTCTTATTTCCTTTTTGTTTTTATATTAAAATTGTTTATTATACTAGTGATGCGGTGCATAAAGAACTCGCGTAGAATGATGCTTTTATATCAGCCATACTATGCTCTCAATAATGATATCAGGATAATATTTCAGTAAAACCTGACATTCTTATTTAACCTGAAAAGATCATTAAAATGATTTTGTCCATTATCTTTATTTAATAATATTAACGCAGGCTCGCTACGCTCGCCTCTTGATTCAGCATTTCTAGTAAATATGTATTAAATAATGTTATTGCAGGCTCGCTGCGCTCGCGCTCACCTGTTGATTTAGCATTTGTATAAATAAATATGTATTAAATAAAGTTATTGCAGGCTTGCTACGCTCGCCTGTTGATTTAGCGTTTGTAATAAATATGTATTAAATAAAGTTATTGTAGGCTCGCTACGCTCGCCTGTTGATTTAGCGTTTGTAGTAAATATGTATTAAATAAAGTTATTGCAGGCTCGCTACGCTCGCCTGTTTACACAGTAAATATAGTAATTATTTTCTAAAATAAAGAAGGCTCGCTACGCTCGCCTATTTGATTCAGAATTTGTAGTAAATATTTATTAAATAAAGTTATTGTAGGCTCGCTACGCTCGCCTGTTGATTTAGCGTTTGTAGTAAATATGTATTAAATAAAGTTATTGTAGGCTTGCTACGCTCGCCTGTTGATTTAGCGTTTGTAGTAAATATTTATTAAATAAAGTTATTGTAGGCTCGCTACGCTCGCCTGTGTATACAGTTAATATAGTAATTATTTAATCAAATTGAAGAAGGCTCGCCGGTTTGATTCAGAATTTGTAGTAAATATTAATTAAATAAAGTTATTGTATGCTCGCTACGCTTGCCTGTTTATAACGTATTTGTACGTAATCATTATTTAATATAATTAATTCAGGCTCGCTGCGCTCGCAAGTTTATACGGCATAACATTATCCAGAAATACTAAATAAATTGGTGAGCGCAGCGAACCTTCAATATACCCAGTTAAATGAAAACTAATTTTAAAAGCTATCTATACAGGGCGAGCGCAACGAGCCAACAATAACATTATTATAACTCCTGTATAAACGTGCGATCATAGCGAGCCTGCAATACCTCTATTAAACAACGTTTAACTAAATTTCCTGTTTAAACTGCTTAGTATGCAATAATTATGCTAAATAATAATTATCTACAATTGGTTGAAAATATATAGAGTGACATTTTAATAGTTATTTACTCTTTTCTTACTTCTAAACCCTTTAAAACGATGTATAAAATGCCATACTGACGAAATACGTTTTGTCATTCGCCTTATTGGCCGCCATCTTGAAAATATAAATTATGAAATTTGAAAAGTTATTGACTCTATTCCTACTTTTATAGACCTTTAGATTAATGTAATGCATGCCAAGCAGATTAAATTTTTTTTAACAGTCCGCCTTAGTATAGTAATATAGAATTATTTAAATTCAGTAGCCGAGGGGTTAGCGCACTCGACTCTGAAACCGAGGTCTAAACCCATGCTGTGAGTTCGAATCCCAGCGGGGTGAGACATGTTTCACACTGATGATCTCATCGATTAGATGGGTAAAGTGGCCGGATAACCCCCGTCCTGTAATGACCTATAAGCTGTTGAACGGGACTAAAACTGCAAAGAAAAAGAAAAAAAAAAAAAAATAGTCCGCCTTATTGAAAATATGATGTGTGACATTTTTAATACTTAGATATTCCTTTCCTAAACTTCAAGACCTTTAAATTGATGTATAACATGTCATACTGACTAAAAACTTTTTGTTTAGTCGTCCGCCATATTGGCCGCCATCTTGAAAGTGTGAAGTATTATATTTTATCAGTTAAATATTATTTTCCTCCTTTTAAAGGCCTTTAAAACGATGTATAACACATTAAGCTGACTTAAACATTTTTTTTTAGTCGTCCGCCATATTGGCAGCCATCTTGAAAATATTAACTGTGATATTTTATTAGTTAAATTTTCTTTTCCTTCTCTAAAAGACCTTCAAAACGATGTATAACACATTATGCTGGCTTAAAACTTATTTTTTAGTCGTCCGCCATATTGGCCGCCATCTTGGAAATGTTTAGTGAGGAATTTTCAAAAACTATACAGTTCTCAAAAATGCTAAGATGCATCTACGTGCCAAATTTCGCTGAAATTGATCTATTTTTACTCCAGTTATCGTTAGAGAAACAAACAAACAAACAAACTTTTCAAATCCCAAGTCTCTGAAATGAAGAACTCACTACGCTCGTTCAACAATTATATTGTTTATCTGAATTTGTTCCTACACTAGTGATGCGGTGCATAAAGAACTCGCGGTTGATCTTAAGAGACCGGTGGCCACTCCATTTGAGGTTACATTGAAATTAGCATTGTTCGAGTTGGAAATGAGCGGAGCACCGCGAAGCGGTGCGGAGCGGCCATTAATAATTCTAGGGAAAACAAAGTTAACAACAATAGTTTAAAACATAGTATCAAATCTAACCTCAAACGGAGTGGCCACCGCTCTCTTAAGATTTACCAAACTCGCGTAGATTGTGGTCTTATATCACCCATACTATGTTCTCAACCAGGATCATTTTTCGTTGAAAACCTAACATATTCGTATTCAACCTGAAAAGAGCTTTAAAATTATTTTACGAAACATAGCATATAAGAATAAGCTTACTTTTTATCACCTTCATCTCGATCACATTTGCTGCAAAACTTTTGTAAAAATAGTTACATATTCATTTGCTACTCATAAAACCATTTAAAACAATGTATGGCGTGGCATGCTGAATACAACTTCCTCTTTAATGGTCTTTAATATTGGCCCCATTCTTAAAATTTAAAATTGTCAAACGAACCCGAGATGCTGTGAGCCGAATTTAATGTCGTATTAATTCGCAACTTCTCGGTAGCTAAAACTGTTTTCCTTTCATCCGTAAATAATCCTTATTTAATACAGTTATAAGGGCTCACCACGTTCACCTGTTTTTACTTACATAATCTTTCATTATTTTAATGATTGCCTACGCTCGCCTGTTTATACAGAGTTTCTACATAATCTTCATTTAATAAAATTATTGCGGGGGCTCGCTGCGCTCGCCTGTTTATATAGCATTTTTACATTATCTTTATTTAATAATGTTAATGCAGGCTCGCCTGTTTATACAGCGTTTCTACATAACCTTTATTTAATAAAATTATTGCTTGGGCCCGCTGCGCTCGCCTGTTATAAAATTATTAGTCCATGATCTTTACTTAATAATGTTAAGACAGGCGAGCGTAGCGAGCCTGTTTATACAGCAATTGTAGTTAATATTTTATTTAATAAAATGATAGCAGGCTCGCTACGCTCGCCTGTTGTAAAGGTATTTGTACAAAATATTTATTTAATAATATTAATGCAGGCTCGCTGCTCTCGCCTGTTTATACGGCATTTCTACATAATCTTTACTTAATAAAATTATTGCAGGCTCGCTAAGCTCGCCTGTTTATACATAGTTTCTGCATTATCTTTATTTAATAATATTAATGCAGGCTCGCTAGGCTCACCTGATATTACAGCATTTGTACCCAATATTTATTAAATATTATTAATGCAGGCTCGCTACGCTCGCCTGTTTATACAGCGTTTCTACAGAATTTTTATTTAATAAAATCATTGCGGGCTCGCTGCGCTCGCCTGTTTATATAGCATTTTTATATTATCTTTATTTAATAATATTATTGCTACTGCAGGCTCGCTACGCTCGCCTGTTTATAAAGCCTTTGTAGTAAATATTTTATTAAATAAAATGATTGCAGGCTCACTACGCTCACTTTTGTAAAAGTATTTGTACATAATAATAACATAATAAAATAAATGCAGGCCTGCTACGCTCGCCTGCTTATAAAGTATTTATGAATAATAATTATTTAATAAAATTAATACATGCTCGCAGTACTCGCCTTTTTATACAGTATTTGTACATAATATTCAGCCTTTAAAATACCTTTAAACGATTTATAACATGTCATGGAGACTAAAACTTTTTTAGTTTTCGTTATATTGGCCACCATTTTGGAAATATTATATTTGAAATTTAAATAGTTAGATATTCCTTTCCTAGACTTCAAGAGCTTTAAATTGATGTATAACATGTCATACTGACTAAAAATTTTTTGTTTAGTCGTCCGCCATATTGAAAATATGAACTTTGAAATTTTATTAATTACTTATTCTTTTTCTTCTCTTAAAGACCTTTAAACCGATGAATAACACATTATGCTGGCTAAAACTTTTTGTTTAGTCGTCCACCATATTGGCCGCCATCTTGAAAATATGAACTGTGAAATTTTATTAATTACTTATTCTTTTTCTTCTCTTAAAGACCTTTAAAACGATGTATAACACATTATGCTGGCTAAAACTTTTTTTTTTAGTCGTCCACCATATTGGCCGCCATCTTGAAAATATTAAATGTGAAATTTTATTAGTTACATATTCTTTTCCTTCTCTTAAAGACCTTTACAACGATGTATAATACATTATACTGACTAAAACTTTTTTTTTTAGTCGTCCACCATATTGGGCGCCATCTTGAAAATATTTAGTGCGGAATTTCGAAAAACTATACACTTCTCACAAATGCTGAGATGCATATATGTGCCAAATTTCGTTGAAATTGATCAATTTTTACTCCAGTTATCGTTAGACAAACAAACACACAAACTTTTCAAATGCCAAGTCTCTGAAATGAAGAACTCACTGCGCTCGTTCAATTATTTTTATTATAATCTGTATTGCATCTGTGTTTAATATACGTTTTTTGTAAGTGTTTTATCTTCATCTGTGTATGATGTCCGTGTTTTTTTTTAACTGTACTTATTATATCTGTTCCTTCATTATTTTGATTATATACCTATTTCTTATTTATATAATAATAAAAGTCCTAATCTATAATCTTATTATATACGTGTTTTTATATTACAATTGTTTATTATATTATAATGTGTATCTGAATTTGTCCCTACATTATTTTTATAATAATCTGTATTGCATCTGTGTTTAATATACGTTTTTTATCAGTGTTTTATCTTCATCTGTGTATTATGTCCGTGTTTTTTTTATATCTATGCTTATTATATCTGTTCCTTCATTATTTTGATTATATACCTATTTCTTATTTATATAATAATAAAAGTCCTGATCTATAATCTTATTATATACGTTTTTTTTAAGCAAGAGAACTAAATTCAAGTTGAAAAAACGATGTTATAATTGGCTTTGTTTATAACCTGACCGACGGAAACTCGAGGGGAGGGAAACAAAGACTCCGTCCTCTGCCTCGGCGGTTCTCCGAAGAATATATTGTTATCTATATAGCCCTCCGCAAATAAGTATCCGCTAGCTGTGAACCCACCTTTAAGTATATAACAAGCATAAATCTTCGGGGTTGCAAGATAGTCTTTATGTTTTCTTTCAGAACAAAATTCACAAATTTTAGTTAGACTATGTCAAAATATTATAAAAATTAAACAAAGATGCAGAAATTTGGGGTGTGATACTTCGGAGCCTGGGGGGTATGTGGATATGAAATACCCCCCAGTGGCAGAGGGGGGTCCGGAGGGCCTCCCTTGAAATTTTTTTAGGCTGTCTGGGACCCTCTCCCTCTCATTCCATCACATCAAAATATAAACTTTCGTCGGTGACAACTTTTGTTTGGGTTACGTAGGTAACACAACACTGAGTCACTGAGTTAATCTATATATATAAAACTAAGAGTGACAGTGACTGATCATCAAAAATTCTCCTACTTCCCATTGACCTAGAGATTTGAAATTTGGTACATAGATAGAGTGTACCATAAATAGGAAAGTGCGGCCATTTTGATTTCGATATGTGTCCGCCATATTGAATTATAGCCGCCATCTTGGATTTTTTCATCAGTAATTCTCCTACTTCCCATTGACCTAGAGATTTGAAATTTGGTACATAGGTAGAGTGTACCATAAATAGAAAAGTTCAGGTGTTTTGATTTCGATATATAGCCGCCATTTTGAATTATAGCCGCCATCTTGGATTTTTTCATCAGTAATTCTCCTACTTCCCATTGACCTAGAGATTTGAAATTTGGTACATAGGTAGAGTGTACCAATACTAGAAAAGTGCGGGTGTTTTGATTTCGATATATAGCCGCCATATTGAATTATAGCCGCCATATTGGATTTTTAAAACACGTGTATATTTTTATGTGTCGTATATCGTTTTAAAGGCCTTGATTAATACTTTAATGTTGTGGTATTTATTTATTTTTAAAATTTTTTGTACGGGTACATTTGTACCGATTTGTACTTTTGGTTCAGGTTAAGAAGGTGAAATAATTTTTTTAAATTTTATTTTTACATTTATTAGAATTCATTAGCCTAAATAATGATCTTATACATGGTTTGATTTTTAAATATATTTTTGGTACCTATGGGTACACGGGTACAAATATGCTTTTAAACACAAAACCTACTTTCATGTATATCGTTGAAAAACTCTTGAATAGGCCTTTTAATGTAGTTATGTAGTGTTTTGTGATATTTTTACTTTTTAGGGGGGTAAAATTGAAAAAAGTCCTTATATAGCTGTTTTTTGACAATGGTTCCTTAGGTTTTGGTTGAAATTTAAAACATTGTTATTATTTTTTACTCTCCTTTTCGAGACGTTTAAGAATATACCTCCTTTATTTTGTTATCTTCATTTTGACTTTTTCGGGTAAAAAAATCACAGGGGTGTGGCTTGACGATTTTTTGGTAAAAAATAAAGTTTGTACTATCTTCATGAAATTTGTCACGCTTATAAAAATGAGAAATACAAGACGAAAGTGCTCTTGGACTTTTTTTTCCAAGACTCTTAGTTTCCGAGAAAAAGCCACTCAAAGTTCATATTTGGCAATTTTTGGGGTTTTCGATTGGCCATTTTTTGGGCTTTAAAAGTGCTAAATGGTAAACTGACGGCATATTCGTAATCTAATCGACGGGGGCTTTAAAAAAACGTATAGTTTGTATGGGGTTGTCGACAACTTTTTTTGCCCAAATTTTCCGGCTCAAAATCTGGGCCCAAAAATAGGGAAATTAATAAAAAATTAAAAATATGAGAAATATTGATTCGATTTGATTTAAAATTTGTATGCATGCCTTATTTAATATTAGGAACTCGGAAAAAAATTAATACTTGAACATATTTGTACACATGTGTACTTTTGGTACATACGGTACCTAATGTGTTATTTTAACTTGACATTTTATGTTGTGAAACAATGTGTTATTAGTAATGATTTTATTTAGTAAGCTTTATACCATTCAGTGAATTTAATTTGTTATAATATAATGTTGGTACCTATATGAGGTACATGGGTACAATGATCGAAATGCTCGAAATATATCATATTATATATAATTTTACAGTGCTTGAAAAGTACTTTCATTGTTGTTATGTACACTTTTTCAAAATTTTACATTTTAAGGGGTGTAAAGCATAAAAAACCGTTAATTTATCTGTTTTTCCGAATTGGTTTTTTAGATTATAATTTAAATGGAAAACTAATTAATAATTTTTTACTGCTCTTATCGAGACCTTTACAACAATACCAATTTTGATAATATTCGATGAATGAATAAACCACTGCTGCTGCTCAGCAGAGTAAGGATTTTTTATTCGATAGACTGCTGCGCATTTGATTTGTTTTGATTTTTTTTTTAGTTCCGTGAATTGTTGGTTGAGTTAGTCTAATTGTAGCCGTTACTCTTGGCGACAAGCTTTCTACGTCAGTTTTCTGGTGTTTAATTTGACATAATATGACCAACCAATGAGAGAAGACTTTAAGAAAGGCTTGGGTTTGTCTTTGTGGGGGGGGGGGCATTGTTTTGTTTATTTTTGACACATTTTGACAGTTTTTGATACGGCGCGGCAATAAAAGAATAAAGTGTATAGAAAAATAAAAATATAAATTAATCAAATATAGATATATGTATAAAATTACAAGATAAAAAGAACTTTATATATACTACGTTTTTTAATTCAATTAATTTATCTTCATATTCAATTATTTATCTTCTTTGTTTAATTGGTTTACTTATTCTTTTTCGCTGTCATTCTTAATAAAAAATCTTAAATTTGAAATCTGTCAAAATGAAGGATTGTAAATATTTGGGATATGACAAAACAAATAAAATAACTTGCGGATTTTTTCCGAACAGACTTTCCATGAAGCAAATTTGCTGAAAACTAATTAAATTCTGCTGAAAAATTACTAAAAGCATTAAAATATTGTTTGTGCCATGCCCTAAGGAACTTCATTTAGAAACTAAACTTCAAACGCATTCTAGCGGTGAACTAACAAACTAAGACATACAAAACTTTTACCAACAACAGTTTTATGAGTTAAGATTTCATTTCTGATGCAATAATATTATTAAATAAAAAAAAATTACACTGTTAAACAAAATACATTATCCACATAGTTAGTGCCAAGTAAATATGTAGGAAATAAAAAAACTTATGGTTAAATTCATTTATAATGAAAAATATATTTTATATAAAAAAAAAGCAGGTCATATATTTAATTGAGATAAAATGTTTAAAAATAAGCAATAAAAAATAATATAAACTAATTGCACTAAAATACAAAATTATTTAATAAAAAAGATATATTACTTATATTGTTTTAATTATTTTTTACACCTAGCGCCAACTTCTAGACGAATAAGGCACGCGAAGCGTGCCAATTCGGCTAGTCTATATATATAAAACTAAGAGTGACAGTGACTGATCATCAAAAATTCTCCTACTTCCCATTGACCTAGAGATTTGAAATTTGGTACATAGATAGAGTGTACCATAAATAGGAAAGTGCGGCCATTTTGATTTCGATATGTGTCCACCATATTGAATTATAGCCGCCATCTTGGATTTTTTCATCAGTAATTCTCCTACTTCCCATTGACCTAGAGATTTGAAATTTGGTACATAGGTAGAGTGTACCATAAATAGAAAAGTTCAGGTGTTTTGATTTCGATATATAGCCGCCATTTTGAATTATAGCCGCCATCTTGGATTTTTTCATCAGTAATTCTCCTACTTCCCATTGACCTAGAGATTTGAAATTTGGTACATAGGTAGAGTGTACCAATACTAGAAAAGTGCGGGTGTTTTGATTTCGATATATAGCCGCTATATTGAATTATAGCCGCCATATTGGATTTTTAAAACACGTGTATATTTTTATGTGTCGTATATCGTTTTAAAGGCCTTGATTAATACTTTAATGTTGTGGTATTTATTTATTTTTAAAATTTTTTGTACGGGTAAATTTGTACCGATTTGTACTTTTGGTTCAGATTAAGAAGGTGAAATAATTTTTTTAAATTTTATTTTTACATTTATTAGAATTCATTAGCCTAAATAATGATCTTATACATGGTTTGATTTTTAAATATATTTTTGGTACCTATGGGTACACGGGTACAAATATGCTTTTAAACACAAAACCTACTTTCATGTATATCGTTGAAAAACTCTTGAATAGGCCTTTTAATGTAGTTATGTAGTGTTTTGTGATATTTTTACTTTTTAGGGGGGTAAAATTGTAAAAAGTCCTTATATAGCTGTTTTTTGACAATGGTTCCTTAGGTTTTGGTTGAAATTTAAAACATTGTTATTATTTTTTACTCTCCTTTTCGAGACGTTTACGAATATACCTCATTTATTTTGTTATCTTCATTTTGACTTTTGCGGGTAAAAAAATCACAGGGGTGTGGCTTGACGATTTTTTGGTAAAAAATAAAGTTTGTACTATCTTCATGAAATTTGTCACGCTTATAAAAATGAAAAATACAAGACGAAAGTGCTCTTGGACTTGTTTTTCCAAGACTCTTAGTTTCCGAGAAATAGCCACTCAAAGTTCATATTTGGCAATTTTTGGGGTTTTTGATTGGCCATTTTTTGGGCTTTAAAAGTGCTAAATGGTAAACTGACGGCATATTCGTAATCTACTCGACGGGGGCTTTAAAAAAACGTATAGTTTGTATGGGGTTGTCGACAACTTTTTTTGCCCAAATTTTCCGGCTCAAAATCTGGGCCCAAAAATAGGGAAATTAATAAAAAATTAAAAATATGAGAAATATTGATTCGATTTGATTTAAAATTTGTATGCATGCCTTATTTAATATTAGGAACACGGAAAAAATTAATACTTGAACATATTTGTACACATTTGTACTTTTGGTACATACGGTACCTAATGTGTTATTTTAACTTGAGATTTTATGTTGTGAAACAATGTGTTATTAGTAATGATTTTATTTAGTAAGCTTTATACCATTCAGTGAATTTAATTTGTTTTAATATAATGTTGGTACCTATATGAGGTACATGGGTACAATGATCGAAATGCTCTAAATATATCATATAATATATAATTTTACAGTGCTTGAAAAGTACTTTCATTGTTGTTATGTACACTTTTTCAAAATTTTACATTTTAAGGGGTGTAAAGCATAAAAAACCGTTAATTTATCTGTTTTTCCGAATTGGTTTTTTAGATTATAATTTAAATGGAAAACTAATTAATAATTTTTTACTGCTCTTATCGAGACCTTTACAACAATACCAATTTTGATAATATTCGATGAATGAATAAACCACTGCTGCTGCTCAGCAGAGTAAGGATTTTTTATTCGATAGACTGCTGCGCATTTGATTTGTTTTGATTTTTTTTTTAGTTCCGTGAATTGTTGGTTGAGTTAGTCTAATTGTAGCCGTTACTCTTGGCGACAAGCTTTCTACATCAGTTTTCTGGTGTTTAATTTGACATAATATGACCAACCAATGAGAGAAGACTTTGAGAAAGGCTTGGGTTTGTCTTTGTGGGGGGGTGCATTGTTTTGTTTATTTTTGACACATTTTGACAGTTTTTGATACGGCGCGGCAATAAAAGAATAAAGTGTATAGAAAAATAAAAATATAAATTAATCAAATATAGATATATGTATAAAATTACAAGATAAAAAGAACTTTATATATACTACGTTTTTTAATTCAATTAATTTATCTTCATATTAAATTATTTATCTTCTTTGTTTAATTGGTTTACTTATTCTTTTTCACTGTCATTCACTGTTTACCTCTTAATAAAAAATCTTAAATTTGAAATCTGTCAAAATGAAGGATTGTAAATATTTGGGATATGACAAAACAAATAAAATAACTTGCGGATTTTTTCCGAACAGACTTTCCATGAAGCAAATTTGCTGAAAACTAATTAAATTCTGCTGAAAAATTACTAAAAGCATTAAAATATTGTTTGTGCCATGCCCTAAGGAACTTTATTTAGAAACTAAACTTCAAACGCATTCTAGCGGTGAACTAACAAACTAAGACATACAAAACTTTTACCAACAACAGTTTTATGAGTTAAGATTTCATTTCTGATGCAATAATATTATTAAATAAAAAAAAATTACACTGTTAAACAAAATACATTATCCACATAGTTAGTGCCAAGTAAATATGTAGGAAATATAAAAACTTATGGTTAAATTCATTTATAATGAAAAATATATTTTATATAAAAAAAAGCAGGTCATATATTTAATTGAGATAAAATGTTTAAAAATAAGCAATAAAAAATAATATAAACTAATTGCACTAAAATACAAAATTATTTAATAAAAAAGATATATTACTTATATTGTTTTAATTATTTTTTACACCTAGCGCCAACTTCTAGACGAATAAGGCACGCGAAGCGTGCCAATTCGGCTAGTACATATATATTTAGAAGTAAAAAATTACAAAATATTTTAAAATGAAAAATTATTTTCGACGAAAATTTCATCGAACGTATAGTCTCAAAACTAAACTAATTTAATGAAAATCTCTCTGTAATGAGTGCAAATTTTGGCTCACAGAGTTATCGAATCTGTTTGAGGAGAAACATCACCCTCAGGTTCAGGTGAGGACAGTTAAAATTGCCGTTAAACAAATACGCAGGTACAAAAAATATGATTTGACAATTGTTGAGAAATCAAATAAACCTGCTGTGATTTCCTTCACAAATGTTGGTGGTAAAATCCTAAATGATGCCAACTGTCACTTTACCTTCACTGAGATCGCGGTCACAAATGAACAAACGATTCAACTTATTTTTAGACGTTCTTCAGCAATTATATAAGAAAAATTGACAAACAACATCATATCACAAAGACAGAAAACTTATAAAACTCCACTTTGCCGTACAATGTACAACCACCAAACAAAGACACGCCACTTACTTAGGACCACATTATTACAACAGACTGCCAGCTTCATTAAAAAATATTAATAACATAAATATGTTTAAGAAAAAAATAAAGCAACTTCTCCTAACTAGAGAATAGAAGATATTTAACTCATTTCAATTATAAAATATAGAATAACAAATATTGATGGAGAAATGAAAGATAATTTTATGAATAAGAATAAAACCAAAGAACTTATAAAGAATAAAAAAATAACAAAAACAAGTATAACAAATAAACAAGTAATAAATATACAATTTTATAAATAAATAAATAAAATAAAATAATAAAGAAATATCCATATAACAAAACAGCATATAATAGAATAATATAGAGACGGGGCCCTCCCTCTAGGTGTAGAAACACTTACTGAGGGTCCTCACCTTTGCACTTTGTATGAAATGTAAATTTACTTATTGTTATAAATGGTGGAAATAAAGATTTATTTATTTATTTATTATTTATATCCTGTAAAGGAAGCAAAGCAGCTTCGGAAGTGGAACATATTGGTAAGTAATGCACGCATTGATGTCTTTTTAACTGGTGTTTAGATAAATTTTTGGTAAATTCGGATTGTAAGTGGCCCCCACTTTAAGGTTAGGTGATAAAATCCCGTATATTATATTAAAAACCTTAATTTTGTGTACCCTTTACTGTACTCCAACATATTTTTTGACAAAGGGATATAAACTCTCCTATGAACAAATCATACATGCATAATTTCTCTCAAATCAAATAGGAAAAAGTACGAAAAATGTATGGGGCACGTACAATCCGAATTAGCCTCAATGGTAATTAAATATTATACATATAATTAAATTTAATTGTAAAAATCGTAAAAAGTATTGCCAACATAATATCAGAATATCAGGACGCGTTTAAACTTAGTAAAGACCCATAATAAAATTATGGGGTAACACTGTTTGGGCTAATGACCTCGGACGCCATTTGCACTGATTTAATTTGTTTTTTGTTTTTGTTTATTTTCATTATTGCGTACAAATACAAATGCTTACAATACTATTTTCGCGTGTATTTGTATATTAGTTTTTTGTTTACATTGTTATATGTTGAGTTTTAATGTTGTTATTTATTGTTACGTGTTATCAAGTGATTATTTGTTAAAAGGATAACTTTATTTCGTACGTGTAGTGAAAGAACAGGTGTGTGTTTATGGAATTTGACATGAAGGGTTGGTGGAAACGCTTAGGATAGTAAATAGGAGAAGCTTTGAGGATGGGAAGAGAGCGCCGGGACGCAAGGAAAGGCCCGGGTCTCTACGCCCGCCTCGGAGCAGATGATCAACAGGTTGTCTCGTTAAGCCCTCTCCGCAACAGATCGAAATGCCTCACAGGTTCAAGCGATTTATATGCCTGCTAGCCTTGCTCTCCTCCGTTCTTCTGTTTCTCCGATACGCCGTCGACGGGAACCGGTCCTCTGTGGAAGAAGAAGCCGAGCTAGGAGCCGGCAGGTCCTTGGCCGAACAAGACTACGACGAAACACCCCCGTCCGGACTAGAGAAGCTGTTTCTCAGTGTGAAGACGACCGTACATTATCATAAGACCAGGCTGCCCGTGATCGTCAACACCTGGTTTCATCTGGCCGAGAATCAGACGTGGTTCTTCACCGATACGGACGACGACGACTTGTATCGCAAAACAAACGGCCGCATTATCAACACCAACTGCACCACTTCGCATAACCGCAAAGCGCTCTGCTGTAAGATGTCAGTCGAATTCGACTCGTTCCTCGATTCGGACAAGAAATGGTTTTGCCATTTCGACGACGATAATTATGTGAACGTGCCTCGGCTGGTAAAACTTCTTAACGGGTTCAACCACCAAGAGGACTGGTATCTAGGCAAACCTTCCATCAGAACTCCCTTGGAGATATTAGACCGAGACAAACCGTCGTCTAATAAAACCATCAGGTTCTGGTTCGCCACCGGAGGAGCCGGCTTCTGCTTGAGCCGGGCTCTGGCTCTTAAAATGATGCCTGTGGTCGGAGGCGGTAAATTCATGGGTATCGGTGAGAAGATACGGTTGCCCGACGACGTCACAGTCGGTTATATAATCGAACATGTTTTAAAGAGAGAACTGACTGTGATAGACCAGTTCCACTCTCATTTGGAACCTATGAAGTTCCTTCATCAGAATTCGTTTCACGATCAGATCACGTTCAGCTATTCGAGGTACAGTGCGGACGAGATGAATGTGGTCAGGATCGATGGTTTTGACGAGAGACTGGATCCTACTAGGTTTCTGTCGTTACACTGTTACCTTTTCCCTCACTTGAAATTTTGTCCTCGGTGATCTCTTCCAAACGGTTGCACTTGTTTTCACGACACTTAACATAAGTATAGATATAAAGCATTTAATTTAGGAATGATAAATGTTTACGATTATTAAAAGGATCGTCACTACTATTCACCCACCTGTTAATTTCTAAAATACTATTTAACACTCTAAACAAGTACAGTAGAACCCCCCATATCCGTCACCTACGGCACCGGAGCAAGGTCGCAACACAAAAAAGGTCGGATAATCCGACGAACAAAGAAAAGGGAATTTTTCAGAGTAAAAATTAAATCTTTATTATTAAAAATGAACTTTCGCTATTCTGAATATATTATAAGAATATTCATACTAATCCTGTTGAGCAATACACCTCAAAGTCTTTCAGACCCTTCTTCCAATCTTTAATTGTTGTTACACCAACTGCTAACCCTGAAGCTAGTCTTAGAACGGACTCACCTTTGTCAAGCTGTTAAAGAACATCTAACTCCTACAGTAATGTACACAAAACCCATTTCTGTTTCAGTTAAGCCGCCATATTCACTAAAAATATAGCATAACACTGGATTGTAAATATAGAATGACACTCACGATAATAAGAAACCAGTCTAGTGATCAGTATCAGTACGATAACAAAGACCCGACTAGCTGCTTTTATTGTTTTATACTCAATATGATAAGGATGAAGTTTGGTCGTGTCAGATTAAATTTTTTTTAAAAAAACCAAGGGGGGTCACGGTCGGATATCCCAAGGTCGGATATGGGGGGTTCTACTGTACTTTTAATTTGAATTCATTGATTTATTCTCTAGGGCAGGGGTCTCCAATCTTTTTGGTTGAAGGGCCGGATCTTAATTGAATGGTCTCTAGCATGCCAGATCTGAATTGAATGGTCTCTAGCAAGCCAGATCTGAATTGAATGGTCTCTAGCAAGCCGGATCTGAATTGAATGGTCTCTAGCGGGCTGGGTGAAGTAAGCGATACTTGGCCATCACACTTCACAATGACTATATCTGGATTAGCACTAGCCATTTTAGCAATAAAAGATCAACCATACGACTCGAGTAGATCTTCTTTATGTTTGAAATAGCATTTAAATACGGAGAACTTCTAACTTTGCATTGTTTAGGTTCATTTATTATCTTCTTTTGTGGTCTTTTTCATTGGTGGGCTGAATGAAAAGTCTCACGGGCCAGATTTGGCCTGCAGGCCATAGTTTGGAGACATCTGCTCTAGGGGATTGGATATTCTTATAATCAAGCCTAGCAAATTCCTTCTATAGGCTTGCTTGAATATTATAAACATGTTTAATCATAATGTATAAATACGTTAATATGATATTAAATGAGATGTGATATGAATTAGCCAGGAATATGACAATCTCTCAAGTGTAGAGGTTACTCTTAGTCAACAAAACTCAATGTAAATGTTGATAAATGATGGTTTGACATTAAACTGATCCAACTTAAATCTTAATTGATTCTCTGTTATGATTGTATAGTAATAGTTATTTATGTAACTAGGCAGCAAAATGGAATTTTACTGACGATTGATTAGATTAGCCTGCGAGCCGAAGGCGAGGACAGGCTATCATAATCAACTGCCGAGACAGGTAATTTACCTATTTGACTGCCGAGGCAGGCAATGAATAAACGAGGCAGAAATGTTTCCTTTGCTGCCTTGTTGCATACAATATTTTATCTACTCACGCTATGCAGATAAAAAATGGAAGCTTAGGTAAGAGTTAGTTTGAGATGAATTGTCAACAAACTCAAACCAAAACAAGTCGTGCTCCAGTGTTGCCACTTCTTACTCGAGATTAATTATTCAAAGACCTACAATTAAAATACTTTTTCAGTTTATCATTTTTAAACTTTTAAATAATAATAATATTATTAACACTGCTTTGTAATAAAACAAGTATGAAACTGAATTAAAATAACACAGATTCAAATAAATCTAAACACAAACAAAATCAGAGATTATGACACGCTGTGGTAAACACTGTTACTTTCTCTGCCTGGGCAGAGAAATATTTCCCTGCCTAGGCAGAGAAATATTTACCTGCCCAGGCAGAGAAAGTATTTCCCTGACTGTTTTAACTACATTCCTGCCTGTTTTTAATAGTTTTATGACAAGTCAGCGAAATAGTACTTTCCAGCCTAAAAACAGTTAAGTAATGTTTAATTTTGCTGCCGTGAGTAGATAAAATAATATCTTTGTCTGTGATAATAATGACAATTTCATTCATAATGGAATAATTCGGACATTATAAGAAAAAGTTATATAAATACAAATTAAGAGAAAACTTATTTCAATTTAATTATTACTGAACTTTTCATGTGATGACCCTGAATTCGGGTTCTACCTAATTCAACCTTTTTTTAGTTTCTGAGCACACTTTTTTAAAGTGTTAATATTCTTTTTTTGTGTGTGTGTGGGTTAATAACTTTTTAAATGCTTATAGTCGAGGAGATAGCGTGCAAGAAAGTTTCTGACTAATATCAAGCTAGAATTTTGTGTATAAGTAAATCTTTTAGTGCCTTTTAAGAATATGTGGTCGGCTAAGTTTATCTGGGGAACATAGCTTAATGTTAGCTTGTCACTCGATTGGTTATTTATTCAAATATTACTCCAAATCAAAGTGGTCACCTACAAAGAGACAAACTGAAGCTTACGTTATAAAGAGGCAAAATTGAAGCTTAGTTTTACGCCAACACTTGGGCGGATAACTTACTCGAAAAACTCATCCTGGCATTAGGTAAATTTCAACTAAATCGGTAAACTTTTACTCAAGTTATTGTCATCAATCGGTTTTGAGACAGAGGTTTTTTTTTCGGATTCTCTCCCGGGCTCCAGACGCTGTAACAAGCCATGAGAAACTTCGTTCCAAAAAAAAAAAAAACAATATTTTTTTATGTTTTGTGTTTGTGAAAATGTTACCTCTTTCAACCTCTCCTTATTGATTGAATGAATAAGTCGCTGTTTATTTGTTCTTTCCACAATAAGTATTTTACAGGATAATGGTCTAGCAAGGCTCATTTCTGTCTTATGGAAAGCATGTGGATAACTAAAGCCTGAGCTCGCCGGTTCACTATGAACACTCCCTTTCTTTGGTTTCCCCTTGTTGCACTCCTTGTCATTCCATTATAACTTACTTACTTAGTCGGTTCCGCTTCTACCGTTTGGTGTAGATAATGACCAAAAGGATTTGCACGTATCTCTAGTGTTCGAGCACGTTTTAGAGACATTCCTCTCTCTGCCAGGGTGGATGAGATGTTGTCCTTCTTCTTCCCCTGGGTCTCCTTCCCTCGCACCTTGCTTCATAAACTTTTTGGGCAGCCTTTGATTGTCCATCCTTTGTACGTGGCCAAACCATCGTAACTGGGCGTTCTCCGCAGTGCACAGGATTGGTTGTGCCTCTAAGTCCAATCTTATGGTGGAGTTTCTAATTCGATCTCTTTCACTTTTGCCTGCCACTCTTCTTAGATATCTCATCTCTGTTGCTTGGATTCGGCTCTCCTTTTTCTTCGTTAGAGCCCAAGATTCACATCCATATGTCAAGGTGGGTACTTTATAGTTTTGAATACAGTCATCTTGGTTTTCTTACTGACTTCGGCCTTAGTGACAAAAAAACCCCTGTTGATTGCATGGAATAGTCTGCCCTTGGCCGCTATTCTTGCTTCCACTTCCGCAGTATTGTTGCCATCCTCTCTTACCATCTTTCCGAGGTACTTGAAGCTAGGAACTTGTTCTAGCTGCTCTCCTTGGATAGTGATGAGGTGTTCTTTCCGTTCCCTCGCAGTCACCATGGTCTTTGTCTTGGCTACATTAATTTTAAGTCCCCTTGTGTTTTAAGTTCATTGCTCCAGATATATGTCCTCTGGAGCCTTTCGGCTGTCCTTCCGACTAATACTAGTAGTAGTTACCTAGTACTTCCTACTAGACGGGTAGGACGAACCACTTGTTCGAACCTCGCAATCAGGCCTACAGTGGACCCATTTTACTTCCCCGTGGTGGAGAGTTCCAGCTACTTCACACATCATACATTTGTACATTGTACTGCCGAAGCGAGTATGGTGTGGTCATTAGTAAGCTATATGAGTGTGCTTCAAAGTGTGGGGGAAGAGGACCCCTCACGGGGTCCCCTCGCCCTACTCCGACCTCGAACCATAGATACAGATCACATCTCATGACACGGATCGAACCCACTAGACATCGTGGGGGAAGAGAACACCTCAGGGGGTATCCCTCGCCCTGCTCCGTCCGCGATTCATAGATGCATTCAGTGTATCATGGCCCGGGATCGAACCCACGACCTCGAGTTGCCTCGACTCAGTGATAGCTGAGCGTGTCTTTACGACCTCGGCCACCTTGGCTCCCCCGACTAATACTAAGTCATTGGCAAATGCCATTGCTGATAGGGTCACCCGCCACATTAGCCAATTACCAAGATGGTACCCTCGTATTTGGTCTTTACACAACTTTGCTATATCGTCCATTACAATAATGAATAGAAGAGGGCTCAAAATATCTCCTTGTCAGACTCCCATGCTTGTGGAGAATTCTGTGGATCTTGAGTTAGAAGTTCGGACAAAGTTTCGGCATTGTTTATAGAAACTTTTAATTCTGTCTACTAGATTCCTTGAGATGCCTCTTTTCTCAAGAGCAGTCCATATTACTTGCCAGGGAATGCTGTCGAAGGCCTTTTGTAAATCTAAATAACATAAATGAATTTCACTGTCAAACTCTATCGTCTTTTCTGCCAGCTGGCTTAGTGTAAATATGAGGTCCTGAGTGCTTCTATTGGGTCATTCCATTATAATTGTTGCCTTAAGAGTTAATTAAAAGCATCAACACTTATTATAATGTGAATCCATTATTTGAAATTAGTGATATAGGATCAGCTCTATAGTGGTAGCTAAATATAAAGATGATAAATTAATTAGGTTTTACTTAAGTGATAATAAATTTGCCATATTATATTACTAGATATTTAATTGTAGAATTATAGCATTTGGTAGGCTTTATTGTAAACTATAATATTAGTTAGTGTTTTAACATCATTATTTGATTCAACTTAAAATGTAATACACTGTACAATGTTTATTTTATATAAATATTTCAACATGTTTATTTTAGTCCAGGAGATAGTGTGCAAAAAATTGTCTGACTAACTCAAAGCTAGAATTTTGTGTATAACTAAATCTTTTGGTGTCTTTTAAGAATATATGGTTGGCTAAGTTCGTCTGCAGGACATAGCTTGGCAATAGGCGTTTCAAAAAGACAAACCAGTTGAGTGCAGCCATATCCCACCCTTAATGGTGTACAATGTGATTTTCAAAGGTCCTGAGTACAAAATTAGTTAGCAGACCAAAAATCAAGTTGATGGTAGTTTGTCACTTAATAGATGAGCTCTTTGATTTGGAGTAATATTTGATTTATTAACCTATTAAGTGACAAACTATCATCAACTTGATTTTTCGGTCTACTAACTAATTTTGTACTCAGGATCATGAAAATCACATTGCTCACCAAAAAGGGCGGAACATGGCCGCTCTCCAGCATTTTGTTTTTTTCAAATGCCTTTGGCAAAGCATCCCAAAGCCTCCCGCAGACGAACTTAGCCGACCACATATTCTTAAAAGGCACCAAAAGATTTACTTATACACAAAATTCTAGCTTGATGTTAGTCAGACACTTTTTTTGCACGATATCTCCTGGACTATTAATATTAATTTTAATTTGTATGGTGCCTTTTCTTACAGCTTTACATTAGAGAATTTATATTTTAAATTTTTGTGTTAAAGGATTTACCACCCTGTATTCGAGAGAGAATGCTATAAAATTTCAAGTAATGTTGAGTGACTAGGTTTAGTAATACCAGCCATCCAATTACCATTAGCATTCAAGGGTTAAGGCCTTCTTTTCTTCCCTTGGTGAAATAAGTACCTTTGTAATCGTAGAAATTTGTCTAAAAGAAATGTTTACTATCTTTTTTAACACCCTATACAACCCATTAGTTTGGTTAAAAAATGAATATGATCATTTTTATTTTCTTATAAATAAAGTACAATAATATTTGTTAATTTTTGAAAAAAATGAAATTTTATTTGATCATACTTTTAAATTTAGCTTTATGATAGCTTAGAGCTTTTTGTTGAATAAAAATATATTTTGAAATCTAAGTCGTAACTGTTGTGCTTTTGAATTTTAAGTAAAAAATTGTATTTTTAATAATTTGTTTGTTTATTTTTAACAATAATTATTATTATTTTTATTATCTGGTGTTACTGATCAGAAATTATATTGTTTTATTAGTTCCTAAGAGATAATATATAAGAGTGCAATAAATATGTGTTTATCGTGATATAAACCCTTATTCAATATTTTGTTTTTTTTCTTAAAAATTGAATTATAAAAAAACAGGGAAATTTATGACATCCGTCAATCCATCAATAGGCTGTAATGACCTTATGGTACTTTTTTACTTTGGTACCCACCCTAAGGTGGGTACCAAAGTAAATTAGGATCGATGTGGCAAGATTTTACTTGGTTACCCACCGTTGTTTACATTATTGTGTTTGACATTTTTCTACAAATTAATTGACAATCTTAACTGGGGAATGTTCAAATATTCCTTTGGGAGAAAGGAATATCACACTTCTGTAAATAAAAATGACAATATCCGTTAGTCTAACTATCTAGTCGGCAAAGTTTCCTTTAATCCAATAAATTTTCAACAAAAGAATAGTTCACTTGGTTTTAATAATAAATAAAAAATAAATAAATACATTTGGGTGGGTAACAAAGTAAAAGAGTGCCGACCTTTTATTATTAGTTGATATTTGAACATTATTATTTGATTTAATATAAAATGTAATTAATACATTATTATTATTAAAAGGAAAGATTATTTAATCTTTCCTAGCTTTGTCAGCTGGCTGGTTGTATGAAGCAATGATTTATTGTTTTAATAGATTAGTTTGATTTGTCCCTTCTTCTAATCTTCGTTATTTGTGGGTCGATAAAGGGTAATAGATAAAGAACTTCAACTAAGGTGAATTTTTAAATTTGGCTGTATTTCACCCCTCTTTGGGGCATATTCATGCCTATATTTGATTTTTTCGATGTTTTTAGGCATGAATATGCCC
The DNA here is from genome assembly GCA_951217055.1 of Gerris lacustris. Taxonomy (NCBI): domain Eukaryota; kingdom Metazoa; phylum Arthropoda; class Insecta; order Hemiptera; family Gerridae; genus Gerris; species Gerris lacustris. Next base: position 161,731,856 of record OX578276.1, on the reverse strand, counting down.
TGGAGAGGGGTGAAATACAGCCAAATTTAAAAAATTCACCTTAGTTGAATTTCTTTACCTATTACCCTTTATCGACCCACAAATAACGAAGATTAATAGATTCAGGTTTTTATGTGTACATCGCCAATTTTAACATTGAAAATATTTATAAGATGCATACAACACTACAGTCTGCTCATTATGAATTGTGACTAATGACAGCGCGAGAAAATCAAAAAAATTAGGGTGGGGAGCCCATGAGAAGTCAGCATTTTGAATTCTAGAAGGTCAGGCCAACTAGACAAACAAAAATGTCACTGGCTCCACCCCTCCCAAAGGTCTAGTGGCTTTATTTTTTTCCTCATTTAGGTTGGCCAATCTGAGTGTCCTAAGTCACAACTTGTAAGACGCATACTTGTGAGGTTCCAGATACAGTGTACAACTAAGTCAGGTTCATTTAGTTCATAATTTCATAGTTTATATTATATTATTTTTCGGTCAGTGAGTGTTTGAATAATTTATCTCTTTCTGAACTTATTAATATATTTTTTCATTTTTAAACAGAAAATGACCTTTGTTCAAAACCTTGCAGCATTTTCTTAAAAATGTTTGTTTTAACTCAAGTGTAGGACAAATTGGCAAATGTTGAAGTGTTAACAAAAGAAGAAAAAACAAATTTGATAAGGGTTTTTTTCTTCTTTTTTTTAAACAATACAAATTAAATGCTAATAGTTCAATATAACCTTATGAAATTGTAATATTGCCTTATTATTTTTAAGTCGATTAAATGTTATAGTTGAGTTATATGTAAAATTAAAATTTATTTTTTATATTTTTAAGTAAGCAGCGGTTGATTTAAGTTTTAGATTCTTTTTTGGATATTGATCCTAAAGTCTTCTTTTGTGTGTTGTAAATAACGTAAGGTTGTTCTTTTAGCGAATTTTCAAAGAAAATTACGCTATTGCAATGGCTTCAAAATTTTTGTAATGCGAATTTTTGAAAAATTTTTCCATGGAAATCCGTTTTAGACCATTCTGAATCGATTCCTAAAATTTAACACTTTTTTTTATGTATGTATGTATATATGTATATATGTGTCACTCCAGACGATATCTCCCCTTAGGATGCACTTAAAAATTTCAAACAAATTTTAAAATGTCAATAATATCAAAAGAAAGAATGAGTTCGTTGGCCAGAATTTTTGGAGTACATTTAGGGGTCAAATTTTGACCATATAGGGTCAAAAAACTTTTTTTCCATTTTACCCCCCTTTTATGTGAAAATATGATAAAAGTGTAAATAACAACAATTACTGTACTCTTAAAGAGCTTTCCAACGACATGCATCTTGAAGGGTAAATACTATTTTGACTTTTGTACCCCGTACCCCTGTGTACCAATTTTTTTTTCACCCGAGCAAATTCTAAACCAAAATTTTCCTATATTATCATAAGCCAATAAAACGCAGATTTCTTTGAAAATTCGCTCATTAAGTCATGGTGCATGACTGGACTTTTTGAAGTTACTTTAACAAAAACATGTTATCCTTCAGAAAATACTAAAATTAACCCCTAAAGTTCACCACAAAAAGAGCAAGTATCAAAAACAACATAGTTTTTTTTAAGTGATACAAGAAAACAATGTTACTTCTTTAATATTGACATATTAAATGCTGCAATAAATCCATTATTTACATGCCAATTTAATGTAAACAAAAAAGGTTTTTTTTTTTTACAAAAGCAGAATTTTAACTTCTTTAAAATAATTTATGTAAAAAATTGAATATTAAAAATATAAATATGTTTTAAACCCACTTTTGTGATATATTATATTAGTCGTAAGAATAAAAGTGTCGGTATTTTAGATCTTATATGCTTTACATTTATGAATATATTTCATATTCACCTTAGATTGGTAAGCCCCCGTCTCAAATTTAAAAATCTGTTTTGAAGCCCTTTGTTAATAGTGTGATAATGTGAACCCCTACATCAGAGGACTGTTAAATTGAATCTAGCCATCTAAGAACTGCTATTAATTATTTTTATGATTGAAACGTTTAGTTAGTCCAGCATTTTTAAGTACTCATTGGAGTATTTATTATTATTATATGGGTAAAAGTACTCTATAATTAAGTAAGATTTATTGATTTGTTATTTTATTACGTTATAATCATGTTATGATTTTTTTGTATTTGTTTAATAAAAGTATAATTGAATTAATACAGTGGTTCTATTTTGTAGCGCTTATCTACAACCCTGAATAGGTTCATTTGCTGTTTTATATTTTTGTGTAGGAAATGTTTAACCACACTATATCTTGCTCAGCTCTAGTTTGAGAAATTCATATTTTTTTTTTTTTTTTTGGTAGTGTTCATACTACGGAACGATTAAATTTTAATTTAAATCAAATTATAATTATTATTAACTACGGGAAACAGACAGACTAGAAATTCATATTTTACGTTAGTTTGAGTAGGAGGTGTTTAGGCTCTCCAGGGGTTCCCAACCTTTTTCCTTCATCGACCCCTTTTAAAAAATGATTTTCTTCGTCGACCCCCTTAAATTTTTCTATTAATATACAGCATTCAACGCTACTAATAATTGCACTTAAATATCTTAAAGATAGCATTTGTGCTAAGAACTTGGACAAAAAATTAGAAAAAGTGGTTTATAACTCGATATTGTAATTGGACAATACAGTAGAGTCCCGCTAATCCGAACCCCGCTAATCCGAAAATCCTCCTAATCCGAAAATCCTCCTAATCCGAACAGGATTAGGAGGATTTTTCTTGGATTAGAGGGCCAGTGATAGGAATTCCTTTCAGTCTTTCTTGAGAAAACCATAGGAAAAGCACTTCGTCTTAATTATCGTAAGATAAATTAGACTTCTAGAATTCGTTATTTTTAAATTAGGATATTATTGCCTCCTACATTAATTTACAAAAATCCCCCTAATCCGAATTTTCGCTAATCCGAACTGGGTTCGGTCCCAATTAGTGTTCAATTTTTATTATTGTGAGATATATTGATAATTTTTTAATATTTGGTCTATATAGCTAACATAACATATTATCTTCTTTTAATTGTTTTAAGTGGTCAGTGTACATTTTCAAAACGAATGTATGTACATTTTTAACAGTTTGCTGAAAGAAACTCTTCTGTCATTTCTCTTAATCTGGTGCTGTAATATCAAACATACATCAAAATACTGTTTCTACAAAAAGCGGATTCATCCAACTGCACAGAAAATTGACTGCTTTGAAATTCACAAGTTAAGGATTTTTTAGTATCTTCTGACACTTTATCCATACGACAATATATGGAGTAATTACTGTTCGGAATACTTTTTAAAACTGGTTCAGGGTTCATTTTCATAACAGTCTCTTTTATTGCTGGTGGGCAATATTACTTTTTCACCAGTGCTTTGTGGATATTCGGCTTATGCAATTAACAAAGAAATATTGTAAGAGGCTTCTAATCCACCAGCAATATTTACAAAAGTTGACGACTTAAGAAATGATTTAATTTCCGCTTTAGAACAATAAGCAAATTTTTCTTTTACATTCTTGAAATTATCAATATTTAAACCTTTTAAACTTATCTACAACCCCCAATAGACCCCTGGAATACTGTAGACACCTTTTAAATTTCCATAGACCCCCAAGAGGTCCACCTGGACCCCGATGGGAAACCCTGCTCTAGACCTTTATCCCTTTACTGGAAGCATATAGTAGATTTTTGGTACTGCACATGTTAATTCTCAAATCAGTCCCCTGGCAACTAAGTCCTAGCTTACGTTTTTAGTTCAATGTTAAAACATGTTCCCCTGACGGTACATTAAGATCATAATAAGTAACAATAAAATGCATATCTACTAGGCATCGGGTGGCTCTTCCATGGAAGCGAGCGTAATACAATAAATATTGCATATTAAATGATCATTATGAGTTGATTGATAAAAAGGATGATTGTAGTAAAGAGGGAACAGGACTATTTCTTAACCCTCACACACCTCTCTATTTAAACTATTATAAACTCTATCACTTCACAAAAACTTCTGCTTGTATCAGGTTGAAACACATGCATGTTTCATCAATAGTACAAAGTACATTAGATGATTTTATTTTTAAAAAAAAAAGCGATGGGTTATAACAGGGGTTCCCAACGGGGTCCAGGTGGACCCCTTGGGGGTCTATGTAAATTTAAAAGGGGTCTATAGTATTCCAGGGGTCCATTAGGGGTCGTTGATAAATTTAAAAGGTTTGAATATTGATTATTTCAAGAATCAAAGAAAAAATTAGGTATCGTTCTAAAGTGGAAATTAAATCATTTTTTTTAAGTTGTTAACTTGTGTAGAAATGCTGGTAGATTAGAAGCCTCTTACAATATTTCTTTGTTTATTTACAAAGAGGGATATCCATCACTGGGGGAAAAATACCTCCCACCAGCAATAAAAGAGCTTATAAAAACTATTATGAAAATGAACCCTGAACAATCTTTAAAAAGTATTCCACACAGTAATTACTCCATAACACGTCGTATTGAATGAAATTTCAAAAGATATGACTGTCCAATTAAATATCAATGTATCTGAAATCAAGTTTATATCAGTTATCTGAAATCTTATGCAAACCACTTTTTCTAATTTTTTGTCCAAGTTCTTAACAGAAATTGTTATTTTTGCAATTATTATTATTCTGCTAACATTTTATGCTGTATATTAATGGAAAAATGCAAGGGGGTCGATGAAGAAAATATTTTTTTTTAAAGGGGTCGATGAAGGAAAAAGGTTGGGAACCCCTGGGTTAGAACATAAGATATTGGCGAAAACGTTGTTTTCTCTATTTTAAACGTTTAGCTCCGCTTTAATAGTTCTAGCGATCTTTAACACTTCATAACAGGGTCGCTGATGTTTTACTAATAAGTTATACTTGAAAAGATTTTTATCTCATCCAGTAAATAAAATTAGAATTTTTTCCTGTCCTAAAATTCTAATTAAAATTGAATTTAATAACATTGTCCAACAAACTCGTCCTGGGCATTGTTAAAATGAACATGTCTACCAAATTTCACCAAAATCGGTCAACTTTTACTCAAATTATCATCACACATGTTTCTGACACACAGACTTGGGGCATATTTTCACATATGGCATTAAGTACATTTTCATTAAGTTCACTACGCTTGCTTCATTGACTTTAGTAGGAAGAAAACTAAATTTTTAAGTTTTAGGTAGTATTCATACTACGGAAAGATTAAATTTTATTTTAAATCAAATTATAATTATCAATAACAACGGGAGACATACAGAGAAAAATAGACCCCAGCGCACCAGTGATGGGGTTTATTTTTCTCTGTATGTCTCCCTTAGTTATTGATAATTATAATTTGATTTATAGGAAGAAAACTTAAATTATATTTGCAACATTAGAACAAAAGTAATTTAAATCAAATTATAATTACTATTTATAAAGGGAGACAGACAGAGAAAAATAGACTTCAGCGCCGGGACTCGAACCAACCTCCCCCTCATTTCCAGTGTGCGGGAGCTCTAACCAATTAAGCTACACTGAAAAATAATTCCCATTTCCTCTGACGATATCGATACCTAATCCCGAATTAAGCTTTCAAATGTTTCTACATGTCTTAGAAGTCAACAAATGACAGTAGAACTAGACCGAGAAATACGCTTGTAATTATAAAGTACGTAATTTAAGTAAGTAATTTAAATGTTCCGTAATATGTATAGTACCAAAAACTTACAAAAATTGAAACAAAAGTAATGTAAATAAATATTTTAATTTTAAAAATAAAAAAATATTATGTAAATTACAAGTTATTATAAAGTATTTTATTTATAACATTTCTATCGTAAGTTCGTACAACACTGTCTCTACAACATGTGTGTAAGTAACGGGAATTGAAAGCCATGTGGTACACTGGATCACAGTTAGATCCTGTGAGGTAGAGAGCTACACTAGCGCTAGACGATGGCCTCACACTGACTGATCCGTCTGCTCGAGATACAAAGAAGTTGTTATCTGCATCATCGGCTGCAAGTATACACAGTACTGCACTGTTTGAGTCATGCCAGCTAATCACCATTTCAGCTCTTCTATCCACTATCTCATACCCGAGCAACTGAAACATTAACATACATACATATACAATTTCACTATATATTATAACTAGCCTTACCTCATGCTAGGTATTAGTGGCTATGTTTTCAATTATCATGAAGGCCTAGCAATTAAATGAAATGCCTTATAATATATATTTAAAATATATATATATTTTTTTAATTTTTTTTTTCACTGCTTTTGCTATTTTTGCATTATATACTGACACAACCTATAAATAACATTCTAAACTAGAAACAATTAAAATATTTGAATCTATAACATCCAAATTAAAACGGAATAATTACAATTTTTTTATTTCCACTATTTTTGTTATTTTATTATGTATGTTATACAATGCACGTTATTGCTTTATGAATCTATATATTATATAAAAGTCAACGTATGTGTGTGTGTGTGTGTGTGTGTTTGTTCTTTATACAAATCAACAGTTTTAGCCCGATTTTGATGAAAATTTGCACACTTGACCTTCAAAGCAAGGAAAAAATCAAGGTCTACATGAATTTTCGAAATTCAAATTTTGGTACACAGGGGTACGGGGTACAAGTAATGAATACGGGTTCAAAGTAATGAATACCTTTCGTGATGCATATCGTTGAAAAGCTCTTTAAGAGTACAATAATTGTTGTTATGTACACTTTTGTCATATTTTCATTTAGGAGGGGGGTAAAATGGAAAAATATAGCTATATCTTATTTGTTCTTTTATACAAATCTACAGTTTTAGTCCGATCTCGATGAAAATTTGCACACTTGATCTTCAAAGAAAGGGGAAAATCAAGGTCTACATGAATTATCGAAATTTAAATTTTGGTACACAGGGGTACGGGGTACAAGTAATGAATACGGGGTCAAAGTAATGAATACCTTTCGTGATGCATATCGTTGAAAAGCTCTTTAAGAGTACAGTAATTGCTGTTATGTGTAGTTTTGTCATATTTTCATTTAGGAGGGGGGTAAAATGGAAAATATAACTATATCTATATATAAAAAGAAGAGTATCTATATGAGAGAATGTCTTTTATATAAATCTACAGTTTTATCACAATTCGATGCCTTTTTACACTCTTTTTCTTCCAAACAAGGTGAAGGTCACTGCCTACATAATTTTCCGAAATTAAAATTTTGGTACACAGAGGTACGGGGTACAAATGTCAAAGTAATGGATACCCTTCATGATGCATATCGTTGAAAAGCTCTTTAAGAGTACATTAATTGTTGTTAAGTACGTTTTTGTCATATTTTCATTTAGGAGGGGGGTAAAATGGAAATGTATCTAAATCTATAAAAGTCAACGTATGTGTGAATGTGATTATGTTTTTTATACAAATCAACAGTTTTAATTCGATCTCGATGACAATTTGCTCACTTGACCTTCAAAACAAGGGGAAGATCTCTGTCTACATGAATGTTCGAAATTAAATTTTTGGTACACAGGAGTACGGGGTACAAATGTCAAAGTTGAAAACCCTTCATAATGCATACTGTTGAAAAGCTCTTTAAGAGTACAGTAATTGTTTTTACGTGCATTTAGGGGGGTAAATGGAAAAATATATATAAAAGTCAACGTATGTGTGTATGTTCTTTATACAAATCCATAGTTTTAGTCCGATCTCGATCACAAAAATGCACACTTGACCGTCAAAGGAAGAAAAAATCAGTGTCTACATGAATTTTCGAAATTTAAATTTTGGTACACAGGGAACAGGGTACAATAATGAATACGGGGTCAAACGACTGAATACCCATTATGATGCATATCGTTGAAAAGCTCTTTAAGATTACATTAATTGTTATTATGTACAGTTTTGTCATATGTATTTTCATTTAGAAGGGGGTAAAATGGAAAAATATAGCTATATCTTATAAAAAAAGAAGAGTGTCTGTATGAGGGTTTGTCTTTTATACAAATCTACAGTTTTATCCCAATTTGATGAATATTTACTCACTTTCCCTTCAAAGCAAGGGGGAGGTCACTGTCTACATGAATTTTCAAAATTTAAATTTTGGTACAAAGGGGTACGGTGTAAAAATGTCAAAGTAATGGATTCCCTTCATATCATGCATATCGTTGAAAAGCACTTTAAGAGAAAAGTAATTGTTGTTATGTACAATTTTATTTAGGAGGGGGTAAAATGGAAATTTATAGCTATATATATATATATAAAAATCGACATATGTGTGTGTATGTTCTTTATACAAATCTACAGTTTTAGTTCGATGTCGATAAAAATTTGCCTACTTGTCCTTCAAAGCAAGGGGAAAATGACAGCCTACATGAATTTTCGATATTTAAATTTGGTATACACAGGGGTATGGTACAAGTAATGAATACGGGGTCAATGTAATGAATACCCTTCATGATGCAAAAGCTCTTTAAGAGCAGAGTAATAGTTTTTATGTACAGTTTAGTCATATTTTAATTTAGGGGGGGGGGGAGGAGAATTTTGGATATTTGAAAATTAGCTTATCAAAGAGGAGGGGTTTAGAAATAGGTGGGAGAGATAGAATCTATAGATATTCTTGCATATAGTAAAATAATTTATATGTTTTATTATGGTTTTTTATAAACTTATCTAATTATAATATCACTCCGTAGCGAAGCACGGGTACCCAGCTAGTATTTTAATAAAATGAAACATTTTTTCTACTATTTTGTACTGTTAACTTAAATTCATAATCAGCGACCTCCAAAAAAACTTTGGTTAGATGTTTAGTTCTTAATTTATGTATAATTATCATGAATTTCGTATAAAAAGGAAGATTTTTTCCTGCCATCCTAAGGCCACCTTTTTTTTTTTTTTTTTGACTTCAAATTCGTAATCAGCGACCCCAAATACCCTTATTCCTTGTTTGAAATCCAAAATAAAAAATAATGCATAAAAAGATATTCAAACTCAAAAGGCGGTCTTTTTCGTTCAAAATATGGCTTATGTTATAGCTTCATTGACTCCACTAGTATGTATGTTATTAGTTTAAAACAAAACTATGATAGGTATGCATTGTTAATACGTATTAATATGAAGCACATAACCTGTAGTACCTTTTAATGTATGTTAAAACATTAAATATTGTTCATATGATTAAAATAATTACGAAATTCATACGAAAAACAACTTTTTTTTTTCAAAATTTCACTATTTTGCTATGTATGTATATCTCTAAATGTTTTATCTCTTTACTTATTGACTTACTTTTGAGTTATATTAGTTAATAAAAGTATATCATTTATGTAAATAATAAACAAACACGGATAATATTGCATTATGAACGTGATATTTTTAAATTTTCTAGATAAAATCGTTATTTTATTGATTTCTTTATATATCAATTTTCAAATAAAAAGCGACACCATTTAAAATTTTCTGATTGACCTGAAACTTTTCAAAAATCATTTTTTCAAGTATTAGCACAAAGTTAGGGGTTGGGAGCTAAAATTAAAAAATGTTCATTATTAAGGCCCACCCTAATGTACATACATAAAAAGTGTTAAATTTCAGGAATCAATTCAGAATGGTCTAAAATTTCCATGGAGAAAATTTTCAAAAAATTCGCATTACAAAATTTTTGAAGCCATTGAATAGCTTAATTTTCTTTGAAAATTCACTAATAATTTAATAAAAAAGCAACCTTTCCATCTTGACAGCCGACTACGAATCTTGTCTGGGAAATAAATGCAAGACAGTTGACGGCAGAATCACAGGAAATAGTGAAGAGATGATTTCTTGTTTGTAAGCCGGCACAGTGAACCGTTCCGTCTTCACATCCTACAAGTAGAATTTTATTTTCTGTTCCAACCTCTTTAGCATCTGAAACATCATGAAAAAAAAAGATATTGGCTAAATCTAATCTAATAGCTAATATCTAATCTAAATCTAATAGCGGCAAAGATAGAAAAATGTTGCATACAATGGAGCTTTTCTAATCTATGTGTGTTTAGATATATACAGGGTGGCTAAAAGTGTCCCCCCCCCTTCCCCCTCTTAACTTTTGAACAATTTGAGGAAAATTAATGAAACTTGGGGGATTCGTACCATGCAAAGGGAAGTTTATTTTCATGCAATAGCGCACTTGGGGCAACCACCCATTTTGCCCCCAGGCGCTGAAATCTACTATTTTTATACTTTTACCCCATTTTGGGGGCAAATTATTGGAGATAGAAAAAAGTTTAAAGTAAAATTTTATTATTTTTCGCCGTAAAATTCAAATACTCTATCAAAAATATACACTCCAATTAGAAATTTTGAAGTTTGGGGAAAAATGGGTGGTTGCCCCTACTTTACAAAACTTCTTTCCCTTACATAGTACAAATCCCTTAAGTGTTATCTTTTACTAGTTTCGGAAGGGTTATAAATAAAATACAATAATTCAAACTTGATATGACAAACTTTTAAATCATTTCTTTAAAACTATATTTGAAAATGATTGCTCTCAGGGGATGATTTACCCCCTGTAAATAATTTTTGATTAATTATAAACTTGTTCGAGAATGTCAATAGATCTACAAATAATTCATTTAAACTTTATTTAAACCAATTACATGCTAGAATCTACGATTTTTTAATTTTTTGCAATAAGGGGTAGTTTCCAACCCTAAAAAATTAAATGCCCGGTTCGGCACAGCGTAGATTTTGAAGAAGAGGGTAAGTAGAGCTCAAAATCTAACAGTTTACGAAAATCGGTGTTGATTCCCAAAATTTTGAGGTTTATTTTGTTTTTGCTGGTGACTGGATTATAAAGCTGAACCAAAAAAATGTAACATCTCTAATTTGAATGTTTGGATAATTCAAATTTTTACTGTCGCATTCGGCTTTGAATTATCCAAGTTCCACTGAATATACTCGTACATGCAAATATAAATGTTAAGTAATGGTTACCTAAAGTATGACAGGGCATGCCCAAATTCATTGATGGTGGAGCTTGGTGAACTTCACAGCAGTTTATAATCGAATGTACCTTCATAATATCACCTAAGCATTCCGCTCCACCACAGTTCCATAATTTGGCCGAACCATCCCTGAAAAACAGCACAATCAATAAATAATAAATACATAAAATACAATGTACAATAATAAATGTAATGTAAAATACAATTTACAATAATAAATCGGTTGCATGTTATCAATATATATTATTTTCACACTTGAGTAAGGGCATACAAAAAAAAAAAAAAAAAATTAACTAAAATACTGTTTATAACTCTAGAACAACACACTGGGGTCTAACTAAAACTATAATTGAGTTTTTTTTTGTTTTATTTGTATTTCTCTAAACCTAGAAGACTCCCTTCCAAATTACCTTTGAACCTTTCTGTGATTATACTGATAACAATACCTATGTTATTAGTACAGTAGAGTGTCCATTAACTGAACATCAGTTATCCGAACGTTTAATTATCCGAACTGGCTTCATGAAAAAAAAAAAAAAAATCAAAAGCCACCTCCAAATAAATTCCTACAGATTTCGATGAATTCAGTTTGACGGGGCAGACATTAACATTTGTTACTAATTTTTGGAATCATTTGCAGCATTTTTCTTTTCTCTTTTTTTTGGACTTGAATAATTTCAATAGAAACTACATGTAATAAAGTTTAGAATCAAATTCCTATGTTGTCAATACGAGCTCCCATAGGGCCCTATTTGTAAGTTCTCATGTTAGGAAGCTTGAAATTACGATTGTTTTTTTTCAATAGACTTATTTCTGTTCTAGGAGGGTTTGCATTACTGCTCCCTCCAGCTTGAAACCCGAGTTTTCTTTATGTAAAAAAACCCTTTTCCTAACTTAGAAGCAAATAAGTTCATATAATACAGTGATATGCCCGCCACAAGGCGCGCTACCAACTTTGTTTGTGTGGCGACGTATTACAATGCCTTAACATTCTGTTGGTCAGTTATGTCAATTCACTCAGTTTCAAATCATTCATTGTGAGGTATACAGTGAATTAGTTAGTGGTCAGATATTTTAAGTAAAACTTACAACATCTCGACAAAAACGAAAAAAGTAGTGCTTTCATTAAAAGATAAAATGGAAATTATTACGCGGCTAAAGAAAGGTGAAACGGGACAGGCATTAGCTATCAAGTTCGGTGTTGGAAAATCAGCGATTACGGGATTAAAAAATAATTCTGACTCAATCACTAAGGTATGCTCTTAATCTTGGCCGTGAGGAGGGCAGTTTATATCGTAAAACTATAAAAAAAAAAAAAAAAAAAACGAAATCCGAATTGTTGGAAGATACTACATTCACTTGGTTTTTGCAAAAACGAGCCTCTGGACAGCCCATATTGTGTGAAAAAGCAGTAGAATTAAACATGAAGCTTGGTAATGACTCGGAATTCATTATCAGTTCTGGGTGGCTGAAATATTTCAAATTGCGACATGGGATTCGGGAGATTCATGGTGAAAAATTAAGTTAAAAAAAATTAAGCAGACTAGTATTACAACTTTCTTTAAGCCAAATTAATCTTTGGAGAAACATTTTTTTTTTTTTTTTCACTATTTACTAGATAAATAGAACAAAGATAAGATGTTTTTTGCATAAAACGTGGTTGATTATTTTTACATCTTCCCTTTTAATTTCTTTGTGAATTTTGATAATCCAAATTTTTGATTATCCAAACCACCCCAAAAAACATTAGTTCGGATAATCGACGCTCTACTGTATTGGTTTTTTTCAGTATTCATTAGAATTAGAGTTGGGGTCCCATAGACTATAGACCCCTGTGTGCCATTTACGCAATTGTTTCATATACCATTGTCATTTAAATAATTGTACAGAATATTATTTTAATTATTTAATTAATGTCTCACGATAGATCAGTATGCTGTGTGTTTAGCAACCCATTCTGTTTGGACAGCGTCACTGTTATTTTTGTAAATAAAGTGTTTCTCTCATATTCTTTTATTGTATTAAAAAACTTATTTTATATTTTTTGTTTGGCTGCTAAAATGTTTAAGACTGCCAAAAGTTCTAAGATAAAACTTTTTATTACTATTAGTAGACATATATAACTTCTGTCAAGTCGAAGGTTTAGTGGATCTGAGTAAAGATTTAAGGCAAAATATGCTTAACTTTGACAGAATATATAAGAAAAGCTATAATTTGATTTATAATTTTTGATTCTGTTTTCTGTAAAACAACTCTTAATAAATATATGAAAAAAAAAATGTTAACCCAATCTAATGAAAACCAAATTTAATATATATATATGTATACTATTTAATTTTAAAATCCTTATTTGTTTTGGTCAAAATTAAATGGTATAGTTAGAATGACAAATTAAGTTTAAAAAATTATATAAATAATTAAAAAAAGGAAAATATTTATTAATTAATGTAACCCATTAATTAATTGGGGTCTCGCTGAGCCCTGTGTGGAGTTTACGTAAAAAAAATAAGTGTGTCGTTCTAGGATTAAAAGAAAAATACACGTAATATAAGAATTAAAACACAATAAAATCCACTCTAGCACGTGTAACAACCAACTTGATCTTGCTCTCCTCTTCCATCTCCTAACAGCCCAGGTTAACCTACAATACCTTCATTGTAGGTTTGAGGATTCATTTACACATTTACAACAGTTGTAATAAAATGAAAACAACAGGTTAACACTTACTTTGAGAATGAGCTAAAGTTTTATTCGAAAAGTTTGTCTTAACTTTAATTTAATCGTTGAAAAATTAATAATAATAATAAAAAAAAAAAAATACAACAAATGAGGAGCCTAGTATCAAAGACGGGGACATTCAACATTTTTTTCCGAATTTCATTTATCGATTGTTTCTTATAGATTTTTGGCTGCTACATCAGATTCTGCTATCCACTTGCATCAAAAACGACCAGAAAAGGGGTAAAAAATTCAATAATATTTGTAGTTTTGAAAAAATGATACCCCAAGGGGAAATCGAGAAATCAATTTTAGCTCTAAATTTGGGGGCACTACCCCCTAAGAACTCTGAAAAACTTGGAAAAAAAAAAATTATTTCTCCAATATTATTATTCTAACCATTATTTTCTTAAAATGTGTACTAATAATAAAAAACTAAAGTCAACATAGTGAGGCAACCCTAACAAACTAAATATGAACTCGGTGCGATTCCATATATACGGGATACTTATTTGTTTGTCATCCCTTTATCTACATCTTCTAATAGATTTTTTTTTTCTGAAAGTGATAGGGATTGTCTTTTAAACATTTTTGTACAGTGAGTAAATTACGGAACAGGTAAAACGTCAAGAGCTTTATAACCATGCAAAACTAATTCAAAACTTGGACTGGAAGATTTCTCTTTACAGTGAAAGATGATTCCAATTCCACCTAAACTAATGGAGGTAGAGTATGCACAACTATACATATTAGAGTGCTAGAGCAACAAACACCCAAAAATGCTTCTAAGAAAGGCGAGGTCAGGCTATGGAAATTAACTGCCGAGGCGAAGCCGAGGCAACTAATTTATTCGATTGACTGCCGAGGAAAAGCCAAGGCAGGCAATATATATATCAATGAGGTAGAAATGTTTCCTTTGCTGCCTTGTTGCAGACAATATTTTTCCTACTGGCGGCAGAAAAATGTATCCTATAAATAAAATTTATCGGGATAGGATATATGAATAAAGATATAGACCGAGACTGAACCCGCAAGTCGAATGTTTCAATCAAATGGTTTTTTTTATATAGGAGTAGTACGGTGGAGGCCGTAAAGGCCTCAGAGCTGAGGGGGGGGGGGGGGGGGGGTGAGAGTGAGAAGGCGCTTGACACTCATTATCTCGTCCCAAACTACAGCCTGCTACGACATCGTTTTCATTCGAATGAAAAAATATAGACTGAGACTGAATCCAGTTGAATTTTTCATTCGAATATTTCATTCGGATGTTTTTTGGTTAGGGGAAAGGAACGACGGTGAAGGGCTCAGAGTGGAGGAGGGGTGAGAAGGCGCATGGCACTCGTTATCTCGATATACACACGTCCACATATACACGTCCGAATTACAACTAATACAACTCCAAACTATAGACTGATATCAGTCGAATGAAAACTAGATATCCACAACCGAATGAATGAATATTTTAAAACAACCGTTTAGTCGACTGCTTTCAATCGATTGGTTCCCAACGCTAATCAAATGTTACAATTATAAAAAATGAATTGACAGAAATACAGTAAAAACAAAACAAAATGAAGATAATAGGCGGGCTGCAGTGTTGCCACTAATTTAATTATTTATAATTATTATAATAAATTATTTATAAAATAATTTAATTATTTAATTATTTATAATTATATTAAGACCTACTATTTTCTGTAATATTTTTATTTCTTTTTTTTCTTTTTACTCCATTTTATTTGATAAATATAATCTATTTTAAGTATTTATAAACCTTCTTTTATAAATTCGTAATATGTTTAAGGTAAATTGTTCAAATAATTTAGGTTAAAGATAACATAAAAGAAAAGGTTGTTTGTTTATTTATTTGTAGAAAAGAATGTGGGCGTGACTTAGCATGGAAAAATCCTCAGCAAAATGCGATTTTGCCGCCTAGGCATTGCCACATATTGTAAAGTTTTCTTGAAACCTCAGAGAAATTAAATTTTCATGCCTAAAAACAGTTCAATAATGCGTAATTTTGCTGCAAGTAGTAAAAATTATTTTCGTTCTATAAAAAAACACTTTTATATAGAAAATCCGTGGGCGTGGGACATAAAAAACATTCATAATATAGAGATTTTTGCTGTACAGAAGTTTGTTATAAGGAGGTCCGACTGTATATGTTTAGGTACTTCTGTTTTAGTCTATCTAATTAATTTAAAAAATAAACAAACAAATAAATAAAGCAATAAGATAAGGATAAATTAACAATTGATATAATGAAGATGGAAGGAAATAGGAGGGAAAAAAAGTGGATCTTATAATGAAACGAGTAAAGCGAAACGGAATAACAATGGTAATACTAATTAATAATCCAAAGCCGGACAGATAACTAAGTTGTTCAAACCACTGATGACCCTTCAAGCGCTTGAAGCGGTATATTAAAAAAAAAATATATTATTTTTGGAACAAAGTTCCTTATGGCACGTTCTGGAGCCCGTGAGTGAATCCGAATAAAATGACCAAAGTCACCGTCACGCAAAATCCATCACGAAATCTACAGATGACGATAACTTGAGTAAAAGCTCACCGAGTTAGATGAAATTTGGTACACGTGTTCATTTTACCAATGCCCAGGCTGAGTTCGTCGGAAAACGTTATCCGTCCAAGCGTTCACACGCAACGCTCTAAAAGACGGGAAAAAGTTTTATTAAGGAAGCCTGTTACTTGACTTGTTTTGATTATTTTTGTTATATATCTCACAAATGTCTCTTTGTTTTGTAAATAAATAAAATATAATCATGAAAAAATATCACCCTGATACAAGCAGAAGCAGTAGAATAGGGAAGAGATATATTTTATAATATTTTAAATTAATTGGCCGGGTAGGTAGAAAAGAGACCTATTTCAATCAAAACTCCTTTAACAAACGTACTCTTTCACTATTAACTCATCATGATCAACTTTTTTCTTATATTTAATATATATTTATAGTAAGACGCTTGCTTTAATTATACAAATAATGATTTTTTTTAAATTTTGCCAGGTACAAACAGTTCGTTACTTTAAATTTTGCCTCTTTTCTAACTCCGCCATGTATAAGTAGTTAGCAATGTATACATACTTAGCAGTGTGATTTTATAGTTTATATTTAATGAAAAATGTAAGGAACTTGGTCCCTACCGGGTGTCCCGCGACACCACACGTATTTTTTTTTATTTTACCGAGACGACAACAGAGCGTCATGGCAGTTTCTCTAAAGAGACAATATGTGAGTCCTGCCATGGTCAAAGGGTTAATAAACATGGACAATAATGATAGACATAAGATAAAAGTTTGAAAATACTGTTAATTATTTGTAGATGATGTAATGTAGTGGTTACTTTGAAACAGATACGATGTTACGTCCTTGCTCGACAACACGACAGTCTGTTACGGGCTGAGTGTGTCCGGAGAGTTTGACCGGACACTTTCCTGTGATAGCACACCATATCCTCAGAGTCAAATCATTTCCACAGGATAATATTACTTTCTCACTGGGGAAGAACTTACACTTGTACACCTCACCTTCATGTCCTTCCAACTCCAGCTGCACCTGCGCCAATCAGTAATAGACAATACCAGTAATAAAGAATAATTATAAGAATTATATACGAAGAACTATCGGTGTTCTCTTTTTACACCATAATTTAATTTTATCAAGATACACAAGTGATAAAATAACACTCGGATTCTTCTAACAAGATTTGCTTGCCTCTCTGATATATAATTATGATTGACCTATTAGTCCAGGCAAATTAGTAAGAAAAACAGCAAATGGAGGAAATAATTTATAAAGTTTTGAAACTTTGTGAAAACACTTTTAAGGGGTGTAGTAATAAGAAACAGTAAAGTTCCCCCCTCTTGAGGGGGCGCGTCCCCCCTCCTCCCCCCTTAAAGTCTAAAATTTACTTATTTTTCCCTTTTTACGCAAAACGGTTTATTTTTTTAAGAGAAGTGTTATTACCAAAATTATTCCTCACATAATTCTGCACAAAAAAGGTCCTATGCATGTTTGAAGTGGGACATACCGTTTTCGAGATATTGTAGTTAGATAGAGATAAAACGTATTTTTGCGAACCAAGATAATATCTAAAAAAAACAACAAATCCGTTTTTTTTAATGAAATTGGGATGGTAGGTTATACTTAGCCCAGTGTTGATCCCATATAAGTTTCAACCTTCTGCGCTTATTTGTTTATCCTCCAAACGGACACAACGGCACAAACATACATTTATTAAGGCCTATATCTTCAAAAGTACTCAACTGATTATTATGAAATTTGTATGGTTTGTCGAAAGTAGCCCGCAGATAGCCCCACATTAATTTCAACCGGCTGCACTCTTTACATTTTCTAAATTGGTTCCCTTTCTGTCTGTCTGTTGATCAATTTTTTGTCTCTCTGTTATGAATTAAAGTATCAATTTATCAAAATCTAAAGAGCGCAGACGGTTAAAATTAATGTGAGGCTATCTGCGGGCTACTTTCGACTAACCATACAAATTTCATAATAATCAGTTGAGTACTTTTGAAGATATAGGTCTAAATAAATGTATGTTTGTGCGCATGTGGAGGATAAACAAATAAGCGCAGAAGGTTGAAACTTATATGGGATCAACAATGGGCTAAGTATAACCTGCCACCCCAATTTCATTAAAAACGGATTTGTTGTTTTTTTAGATATCTTGGTTCGCAAAAATACGTTTTACCTCTATCCAACCACAATATCTCGAAAACGGTATGTCCCACTTCAAACATGCATAGGACCTATTTTGTGCAGAATAATGTGAGGAATAATTTTGGTAATAACACTTCTCTTCAAAAAATAAACCGTTTTGCGTAAAAAGGGAAAAATAAGTAAATTTTAGACTGTAAGGGGGAGGAGGGGGGACGTGCCCCCTCAAGAGGGGGGAACTTTACTGTTTCTTACTACTACACCCCTTAAAAGTGTTTGTACAAAGTTTCAAAACTTTATAAATTATTTCCCCTATTATTCCTTATTTTCCTGGACTATATGGACAGTAGGGTCTGCAGTCCTCTTTAATTAAAAAAAAAATCCTCTCATTCGTCTCACTTATTAGGGAAATTATAAAATTAAGACAGTTTCCTTGCAGTAACGCATAAGGTGGTCTGTACGCCATTTGACGGTTTTTTTTTTTTTTTTTTACAAAACCTCAAACTGAAGGGGAATAAATGAAAAAGTTTTACTGAAATTTGGCAAACTGTAGCACATGCCGTTTTGGCATAATTACAGGCTGAAACAAAAATAAATTTTACTTTTAAATAAATTTTAAAAATAAAATGAAATTTAGGCATATATTTTGTGTCTTTAAGGCATTTAAAATAGACTTTTTCTAACCTGAAATTTCCTCCTCTTTTCCAAGGTACCTCTATTTCAGCTCTATCATTATTACTTTAGGAGCTGCGATCGATTTTTTAGAGTAAAATGGTCATACTTTGGAAAATAAAAAAATTATTGAGGCAAAACTATTGAGAATTGACCCATGGTATATAAGTGTTATTTTGTTGCCTATGGGTAGAATCTGCCCTCTTCATTTGTTACATCTCAGTGGCATATCCAGCGGCTGGGTCTGGAGGGGGCACATTCTAAGTCAGTTTGGATTGGGGGGGGGGGGAGACTAGACGTTCGGGACACAAAAAAAAGTCGCCGAAGAAAGTCGAATCTCAATCGGGAATCATCATGTCCGCTCCACAGCCCCTTACGCTTACTCCTCTACAACTTTAAGCACGCACTCTCTTAACCCCCTTAACTCTACCCTTTACTCATACATATTTCGTTTAACAAGATCATAGGTTAAAAGAATGCTTATTACGTGGAACTGCTAGTCCTCTTTAATTATTATGAATCAACATAAAGACATCTTAAATAAAATAATTCATCTTTTACAAATTTAATAATAATTAGGTCGCTTTTATTAGATATTTTAAAGCATATGCCATTTTATGCACTACATTATTATTAATACATATTTCATATTACCAATTATTATTATAATGTTTATGAATATGATAAAATAAATAATTTACTGAATATCTTACATATTTAACATATTATTTTTATTAACATATTATTATTATTTAAATATTTTATTAAAAAAAAATAGTCGGTACAAAACTCAAACCAACCTTCTTCAATTAAAATAATACTTAGATTATGTTCTAGATTTTATAATATTCTACGCAAATATATTAACATAATTTTTTTAATTTAAATCAATTGGTAAGAAATGGTTAACTTGACCACCGGTGGATCATGTTATGATAATAATATTTATTAGGACCATTAAAAGAAAAGGGTTTTTAATAATAAATAATAATATTATATGTTATGTTTATATTTTTAACTGCTGGGAATTCTTAAAAATACGCGTTGTCACACCAAAGAAGAGACCTAATACCTCTTTCCTAATCAGTTCTACACTATACTTTCTTCGCAAAAAATTATTTAAACTCGCATTTATCTATTTAAAAAGCTTTGTTTTTAATTAAATTACTTTTAAATTTAATTCATATTTTATTTTCGTCTTTCTGTTTTTGGATTTATTGCATTTTTCATTCTAGAATTATAATTACTAGTCATGTATAATATGTGTACTTATTCCATTTTAATCACTCTTGGGTTTACGTGATAATATATAAACTATAAATAATGTAAAAATAATGAAATAATTGAATGTCTATTTTATTTCTATTTTATATGTATGATTTATACATGTCTATGTTTAATTATTGTATTATTTTTGCTATATTAATAAATATTTGTATGTTTAAGTGTTATTATGAATAGTCGTGTCATAGTGGAAAAGGCCTTGAAGAGATATACAGGCTAAAGAGAAGATAGAGTTGAATGCACAGTGTAGAAACTAGTGGTGGGCGGGGTAAGACCCGATCGTACTCGACTGCCTTTGCTTCGGCTTTCTTCGGCGACTTTTTTTTGTGTCCTGAACGTCTAGTGGGGGGGGGGGGGGGGGGGGGCGTAGAGGTAACAAGAAAAGGGATATCTTATTCAACAAAGCAGCTGTCCCCTCCCCCCCCCCCCCCCAAAAAAAATGTACCTACAACTAATAAACCATAAAGATCTTAATGTTCCTTTTATTAGAAACCTGGCCATAGAACGATATAAAAAATCCCTTTCCTCACTAACTATCCCAACCGCTCCTCGCCGGAGACTAAAAAGAGAATGGCCTAGGGACCTTCTAAACATTGTAACCTAACATTTAAGTCTATATGTAAATATATATGTAATAATAAATAAAAAATATGCATGAATATAATAAAACATGTTACGGAGTGCCACCACTGGGTGACCAATCGAATCAAGTCAATACCATAATGTTAATATAAATTGTAATTCATTATCAAGACTTCTTGTTACATAATGTATGTAGTTGAAGTTATGACAATAAAGAAACTTAAAAAAAAAAACAACTAATAAACAAAAAAATCTCTGCGCCCAAGTAACAACTTTTTTAGATCGTATTCGTTAGAAAATGTTATGCTCATACTTACTGCAGTACAATATCTTACGGAAGTTATGGGCGTCGTCTGCAGTTAATTTATGGGGGGGGGGATTTAAAAGGGGGGTCCGGGGGAAATTTTTGAAAATATGGCCTCTCAAAACAGTGCTTTTATGCATTTCTGAGGTGAAATTGAATACGAGGTGAATATATAAAAAATATGTATTAAAAAAAAAATAGGGCGGTATTTATTTTTTTTTTCTCTCTCTCTATTGGGTTGGGCCCGTCTGGGGGGGGGGACGTGCCCCCTGCCCCCCCTGGATACGCCACTGTTACATCTTCGACCAAACATCAAGTAAATTACTGACCAGTAGCTTTCATTTGATATCCCACTCAAAATTTTAAATAATTAAATTTTTGATGCACTGCACATGTGGGCACTATAAATTTACCATTTATAAATAAAATGGTTGTGCTTTCATTTGATATCCCACTCAAAATTTTAAATAATTAAATTTTTGATGCACTGTACATGTGGGCACTATAAATTTACCATTTATAAATAAAATGGTTGTGCGTGAAGTCTCACATAAAAAGGGTTTCGTTGGTACTGTGAACATGAAATTAGTTTGAATAAGGGGGGGGGGGGGGGGAATGCAAAAGTTGATGCTTTTTGATAAAATGGTGTGAAATATTTAAAACTGTCCACAAGTGTTACATATTTTTGTAATCTACTCTTCAATACATTTCATTTGATACCAAAATCACGTGACATGAATTATCTGCCATTTTGAATTTGCTATATTTTTCCTCTCTCTGTACATTGATTTTTTTCTGTGTCAAAACGATCTTTAAAACAGGAAAGTTTCATGTTTTTATCTCTTTTGATTTAAAAGTTATTGGAACCATACAGAGTGACAGTCAAACATCTTTTGTGGTTTTGCAACAAAACCCTACAAAGTGGAATTTTTTCTGAAAATTTTCTTCGAGGGACATTTTGTTTCTTTTCTTTACATTTTGTCGCTAAAAACGGAATATTGGTGGTAAAAAGCTTAGTAACCATAAAATGTTGTATATATTCGTAATCTACTCTTTACATCCTTCCATGAGACATTCTACTTGATTAAATTTAAAAAAATAAATATTTTGGGTATATAATATTTTTAACTTCTATATATTTTAGTTGCCCCAGTGCTTTAACCCTAGAATACTTATCTTTAAAAAACACCCTTTATTACTTATCATACGTCAATTTGACGTACAACTAAAAAATAATTAGTAAAAATCTATTTGGAAGCCACCAGATAAAAAGATGCATGGTTTCCATCAGTGCAACATCGTTAGACATCAAACCCTACCACTTACGCACACTAGTGTGCATACAATACTGATTTTTGTTCACACATGTTATTGAAAGACACTATCAAAAGTGATATTTTTTATTAGCATCCAGTGATTTATTTTCAATCAATTTTCAACTTCTATAGTTATATAAAAACGGAAAGAACAAGAAAAACTATTTTTCTTTAAATTATAAACAATATAAATTTGACCAGTTTTTGGACAAATAATTCAAACTAGGTGGTATAGATTATATAGTTATTATCTATACCACCAAAACTAAAAAGACAAAACTATTAGTAACATTTTTTTTTTTTTTTTTTTAAATAAATAAATAAATAAGTTTATTGTTGCTCATATACAATGTAGAACTTAAAAGTACAGTAAAAAAATTTAAAAAAAAGTATACAATATTTGGAAACAAATAATAATTTGAGCACATTCCTCATTGAGCAGTGCTCGTGTGGAGGAATGGCTTACTTACGGCAGCTAAAATATTATATTACATACAATATTATATTACATACACTATTTTCAAAGATATAGCCATAGGCAACTTATATATATATTTATACACACACATACATATACTTACATACACATACACGCACACATACATACTTATCTATATACATAAATATTACATGGTTTTATTATTTTATTTTTATTTTATTATTATTATTTTTATTTTGTTTAATTAATTTATTTTATTTATTAATTTTTATTTTTATTTCTTCTCATTTTTACAAAGGTGTTAGAAGCTTGTATAATTTAGATCTGTATTTATTAAAATTTATTAGCTGAGAAATGTTTTTAGGAAGTAAATTAAAGAGTCGCGGTCCTGAATAATAAGGATGTAGAGAAGCTGAGGTTGTGAGATAGCGAGGCTCGAGTAAAACTCGGCTCGCTTGGCGACGCGTGTGATACACCGTGTCTGTTACATAGGGGAACTCTTCTCGGTTTAAATATACAAATGTCAATAGCCTAAAATGATATAGCTCTTTTAAACTCATTACTTTAAAATCTTTATAAATCAACTCTGTAGGGTATCTTTTTGGTTTTCTTAAACAAATTTTAATAATTTTTTTTTGAATTATTATTAATGGTTTAACAAGCGTAGATGCTATACTACCCCATATAGTCAATCCGTATTCTAACAAAGATTGTACTAATGCTTTAAAAACTCGCCTAAGTTCATCTCTGTGTAAGATAGCTCTTAACTGAATGAATTTATAAATAATTCTTCTTACTTTAGAAGATAAGTAAGTGACAAATTTGCCTGAAGCAGACAAACTGAGGAAAGATTACCTTGAATATGGTCAAGAAAAGCTAGTGGTGGAGTCAATATTACCTTTTTTCAAAAACATACACGTCAAAATGACGTAGATGAGCATTCTAGGGTTAAATTTCAACTCTCAAGCATGAACAGTTTGGGAGGTAAGAACCAAAGTACGACGGACACTCAGACATCACCCTTGGCATAAGGGTTTCGAGAATGACTTACGAAACCCTAAAAATAGTAACATTAATAGTAGGAAAGTTGACTTACTCTGCGCCCTTCTTTATCTGAATTCCACAGTAAAAGTTTACCATCAGTGCTGGCCGAGACCACCATTCCTTTAGATGTCACATCAAAACATGTTATCTGCAAGTAATAAAACATTCTGTAATATTAAGCGGAGTTAAGGCAAAATTAAAAGAAAAGCATAATTTGTATCATTAGAAGAAGAAAAGAATACGAGACTCTGTCCCTTAATCATGATGAATTTATAGTTAGAGTATGTTTGTAGTACATAGCCTGAGGGAAAAGAACTGTTTTCTACCTACTCGGCCTATTAATTTAAAATATTAAAAAATATATCTCTTCCCTACTCATACTAAAAATTTTCATAGGCAAAAAATTGGATCGAAAACCCACTTTTTCTTCCAAAACACAATTTTTCCAAACTTTAGGCGTATTTTTCCAGGAAAATACGCCTAACTATATAGGACAAATTTTGACTTCAGATTCAGATTCAGCAACTTCAATAACATAAAGTTCAGATAACATTTTCTTGGGGCCCAAAAGTTCGTTAAATTTTGCAGAACAGTGTGATACCTCAGCAATGCAACGCAAGATTTAGACAGATAATCTATATGTATTGATAAAAAAAAATGACCCCTTTAGAGTGTATGCTGGCATGAGACGAAGTTGGAGCAAGGAGAACGGCTCTATGTTGAATCAGCGGTAAATCCAGTTCAAGAGCAGACTGGTTCACAAGCTTCACTGAAAAACCTTCCGATGATTCATACTTGAGTGTTCCCTGTCCTTCAGATATGCACGTCACCTTTCCGTGTACACTTGGACAGTCTAAACCAAATAACAACAACATTACAAATATAACTTACCTGGAGAAAACAAGGATGATATGGTTTCATCAAGTCGCTGAAAGCATTTTCAGAAGAACTGATTTCAATCGAAACAGGTATTTTCAAAATTACATAAGCCTCATTTCAAAAAATAATGATGAAATATTTAATACCCTGCATTCCTACGGTAAGGGGTATGGGTAAACTTAAGAAAACAATTTTGAAGTGAGTGCAATGTGCGGCTTGCTGTCAGCCATGTCCACCCTACGACACATTGATGCAAACTTTGGAAATAGAAGTATAGAGGTGATCATCATTGCATTTTATCACAAGTTTCTCACTAATAGTGATTTCAAAATGAGAGCATTCAAAACACCTGCAACATTCATTAAAGCGGAAATACACAAGCTAGTTACTCGCACAAAAACATACGAGTAGCTCGCAGAGGAGAGCTGCTGGCATGTGCATACATCAAATAGCATGCGAGTAAAACGCATGCGAGTAAATCGCACGAGGTTTGATTTTTGTCTTGCCAGTGGCACAAGTCGAGGGGAGAGGGAACTGATAAGGCACGTGTAAACAGGCCTGCCAGCGCAAGCATGCTAGTAGCTCAGCCCTTCAGTCTTCAGTTGCGTTCTTTCCTTTCGCGTGTGTCTGACAACAACTCATCAACTTTCTTCGGAAGCATTCGCAATTGATTCCTAAAACCGTTAACGTCCCCGAACCGCATTTCATTTAGTAGGCACTGACTCGCTCTATGTACCTAATTCCCTTCTAGCTATCCAATTTTTACCCACACTCTTCGTGTCTTTTTATTATTTTTCAAATGTTTTAAAACACAGTTCTTTGCAAGTAACAGAACAATCTGGTTAATTTCATTCTGCACCGATACATTCATAAGTTACATTGAAACAATTAATAAAACTATCAAAATTAATTAAATCAAATACAATTATTTCATAATTTATTCCGGCTAAAAGAAGGCAAGAAACGATTGCCTGTTTCAAAACTAGAACTGTGACTGGAATGTGTATTGTCATGTGCTAGTAGCTCGCACAAGACCGATCATCCGGATGATACTAGCATGCTGTTTCACAGGCAAATGTACACAGCGTCTGCAGCATGCCACCTACTGACGTGCTAGTAACTCGCCACTGGCATGCTTTTTTACTAGCATGTATATTTCCGCCTTTAAACTTATAATTAATAAAATCAATAACAACACTAAATTACTCTAATTATGTTTTACCTTTGAATTTGTAAGAGGCCCAAACTTCATTGCCGGGAGTCCTAAAACATCAAAATCAATTATATAAAGATATCGATGTCAATGTGAAACATGAAGATATCGATAAGCAGTGGTGCTGGAATAGGGGGGCCCTACTGGGCTCGAGCCCCCCATCAGATTTCAGAGGACTATAAAAAGAATAATAAAAAAAAAAAAAAAAAACCCTTTTATTAATTAATTATAATATGATTAATTTGAAGCCTGGGAAGAAGGCCGGAAGGACCCTTCTTCTCCTGCAATGAAAGGAGTATTCATTGATACAAAAAATCCCATCAAGCTCTGGCTAGCAAGATACTAAAAGGGTTTTTTCAATAACAATAGTTATTTATGCACCTAGGGAATAATGTAAGATATTATTTCCCGTGTGACTTAGTTGATTCCTGAGGCAAAGCCGAAGGAATCAAGGCAACTAAATCCCGAGGCGAAGCTGAGGGATTAATGTCAATTAGCTCCCTAGGCGTAGCCGAGGGAGATCACTTTTAAAGTAATAAAAAAAAAAGTTTAACGAAAGCTAAACAAAAGTAAATAAAGCGTCGTAGAATGACCCGCAATACAGCTGGGAGTTTTAAAGCAGGGTTGGCAACCTGATTTCAATAAATTCACTATATTTGCCATTCATTCTCTATTGTTTACAAAATAATTAGGTTGGCGAACATGGATTATAATCCCGTTTTTACATTATTTCCCTGTTTTCACATTATTTCCCTGTTTTTAAGAACAGGGATGAAAAGACCGTCATTACTACCTATAAACTAGCCCTGAAAAGTTACATTTCGTCCCTACTGGAGATAAAATTCATATTTGCCTACATTGTTTCTTTCTTTACAAAAAAGTTTTTAAAAAATTGTAAAAAAAAATATAAAAAGCACTTTGGAGGAGCAAGGTATTTCCCTTTAGCATTTTCTTTGGTTATTTTGGGCTTAAAATTACCACTATTTTGGAAACTCGATATATATTTGTGATCTACTTTCCAATACCTTTAAAATGACTACGTTCACACATCGTTTTGGATCCGATTCATTTATAAAACAATATAAGTTTACACAACAAAAAATACAGCTGATCAAAATATATTTTATCTACGATTGATATGAAATATAAACATTTTATCTCTGTTTAGATGCGTAGAAAGTGACTCTTTTCGTAGTTATATTCATACGCGCATGCGCGTTTCACAATCGCGCGATAAGGTGAAGAATTCTTCTTAATTGCCGACCTAGAGCGGAAATAAAAAAGAATTCTTCACCTTATTGCACGATTTGCGTGTTTGTACAAAATTTAACAAAACTAATTTGCTGGGTTTTTTTTATTAAAGTAACTGTTTTTATCAAGTTTTTAGTGTATATTTAATGATTTTTTGTATTTATTATTAAAATCCAACAATTGTAGATAATGTACGGTACGCAACTCGTGGGAAAACTCCATTTTGCTATGCTCGTGTGGTTTTACTACCCTTGCTATCGCTTGGTTGCAAACTCCACACTTGCATACAAAATGCTTCTTTCCGCACTAAACGTGTAATGTACTATTTTTGATATCTCATAAAGGTGACGTCACGAACAGGTGAGCACCATGCTCATGCAGATTCCTGAATAACTCCTTTATCTAACATATCATGGACTATTTTATCAGCCTCTTCTTTTTTATGTAAAGGTATTCTCCTAGGTGCCTGTCCAATTGGAAGTGAATTACCCGTATTTATAGAGTGATATATTTTATTTGTTCTACCTATATCTGTATTGGATTTGGAAAATACATCTCTGAAATTCATTAAAAGGTCAAGGGCTTTTCATTGGTGGTCTGAATTTAATTTTGAATCACCCAGGCGAAAAGCGGTTTTCACCCACAGTTCATCATCAACAATAACGTCATTGTTAATACTAGAAGCAATCCTACATGAAGGATCAAGTTTTGCTAGATGGGTTCCCTTATGCAGGATTATGCTTTCTGCAGAAGTATTTAGTAATCTTACAGGTACTGTGTGGTCTTTACAAGGTTTGACTAATGCCCTAGCAACAATTACTCCATATTTAGTAACTAGTTTAGGAGACGGTTCGAGTATTCCATCAAGTAGTCTGATATTTTTATCGTTAACTACTCCGTAAACTAAAACTTCTTTATTAGCTAATACTTCTACAGTCTCTAATAGTTGAACATCTGCCATTCCTACTCTATCTACACTCTCTGAAAGGAGAGGTATACAAATTTCTTTTATATTTAATGTATTTTCTTTATAGGATAGTTGCCCATCATTATTTCGAAGAAAATCACATCCTAGAATACAATTTTGATTAATATTGGCTACATAAAAGTTTTGAAAAATGTTTAATTCTGATATTTCTAAAGGTAAAGTAACTACTCCTTTAATTTGAAGTTGTTGTCCACTAACGTTATAAGCATGCATATCTGTAATGGGATCCAACTGAAATTTATCAGATAATGTATCCCATTTTTCTATGCTTAGTAAAGATATTGATGCTCCACTATCTACTAATATAGTTGTCAGGGCCGTTTCTACCATTAGGCAAGACTAGGCGGCCGCCTAGGGCGGCAAAATTGAGGGGGCGGTAAAAAATTATTTGAAATTAAACGGCGAAAAATTTTTAAAAAGTAGGAGAAAAAAAGAGATGTTATTATGAATAGAAATGATGATTTTTTTTTTACATTAGGTAGATAGATAAAAGTATTAAATAAAATTATTATTTGAGTAGAAGTAATAACATAAAATCTAGGATGACTGGGACAAAAAAAATTATTTTATTACGAGTTTTGTTAGAGTTATCTTATCTAATCTGATGTGAATATGAAATAACTTTACTAGATAAGAAAATCTGTGCCTTAAACTTAACTAGTCATATCTACATCTATCTTTGTCGTTTGTCTTTGTTATATTATTTGAATTTCTCTTTCTCTCTCTCCCCCTATTATACCGTATTTTTATTTATTCTCTAACTCTTTTCTTACTTAATTTGAAACAAATTCTCAATATGTTGTGTAAAAGTAATAATGTGAACTTCACAAATTAAAATATAAAAAGCCGCCCCTTACACTGAGAGGGGCCACCTTGAAAGTGAAGAAACTGAAACAGAAGAGAACTGGAACAGGATTTATTCACGTATATTTGGGCAGTGTTTTTTTTGCACTGTCTTTTCGCGAGTAAATTTCCCAAGCTCTCTGAAAATTTTTCTTAACATAAAAAAGTACAAAATAAAATATTTAAGTTTTTGAATAATTTTTGCTTCAGAGCTTACTGAAGGTATGTGATCGTTCTGAAGAGGAACATTTTTTATGTCACCGATTTCAAAAATTCCAATACATTAATCCGTCGGACACACTAGGAAGGTTCGAGTAGGTAGTGGGGTTTTCTAGTTCGAGTCTGTCAGTCGGTCTGTTCACAATTTTTGCGAACCAATAAGTCTTAAAAATTATACTTATCCAATTTTAACGTAACGAATGTTAGATGTTAGGTCATAATCTGCCCATTTTTGGTCCTTTATAAGTTTCAACCCTCTGCCCTCATTTGTTTCTCTTCCACGTATGCCCAACACCAACAATACATTTATTTACACTTATAGCTAAAAGTACTCATGTGATTTTCAATTCAAATTTGTATTGTGTGTCGAAAGTAGCCCGCAAATAGCCATAACCCCATGACCCCATGTCACTTTTAACCGTCTCCGTTTATTGTATTGTGCTAAATTGATAAATTTATTCATGTAAAATTGCAGTGTTAATAATAAAATAATAAAATGGTTGTGCGTAAAGTCTCGCATAAAAAGGTATTCGGTGGTATTGTAATCGGCAGAGGAACTGCAGATTACTATACCACCAATACCTTTATCGGTAATAACTAATAACGACAAGGTAAATTACATTTTTTCAGGAAATTTTCATTGCCCCACCATAATTACCATGAATTATTTCAAAATTTTAGGACCAGCCGTTATATAGTGGTTGGTAGGGGGATTTTTTAAGGTATATTTTAACTCATAAAACCAAAAAAGAATGATTTCACCTCTTTAGCTTAAACAGTTCGGGCGCAATAAACCAAAGAGCGACGGCTAGACGGACACATCACTCTCCGCATAAGGGTTTTGAGAAGTATCTACGAAACCGTAAAAATAGCTCTTTTATTAATAGCTATATTTTAATAATAGCTATATTTTTCCTGTGTTTGTATCAAAAAGCTCTTTAATGCTGCAAAGTTTCAAAAAACAAATGCTATTAAAAGAGAGAAATTTAAAAATGAAGTAAAATATTACGAACAGAGCTTATTTAATGTTTGATTTGTTTTACTGTTTATTGTTAAATACAAGTTCTTTAACATCTAATCCATTAATTCTTCAAGCAAGGTAAATATGATGGGGGGGGGGGGTATTTTTCAATTCTCGCCTAGGGCGGCAAAACACCTAGAAACAGCCCTGATAGTTGTTGGAATAGAGTCTAATACCCCTATAATGAATGTCGCTGCAATTGGGGTTTTAGTATATTTTGTATTTGATTTCTGGCCGGTCCCTTCATTTTCTGTAGGTGGCCGGCCTTTCTAAGTTTCCCTGATTTTTAGGACAATTGGTTCTTATATGGTCAGAAGCCCCACACCCCCAGTACCGCGAGGTGACGTCACGAGTATAACCTTCTTTAATGTTACCTAATACGCACATGAAGAGAGCTGTTATATAGCAGCCGTAATCAAGCAGTCATGACGTCACTACAGTAGACATAAAATAACGGGGTCTTAACTCTAGTGGCCATAATGCAGGGGGGGGGGTCTCCGCGGTGGATATAAAATTACAGGGTCTTAACTCTAGCGGACATAATGTAGGGTGGACATCAAATAGTGCTGTCTTAACAGTGACCAGAGATGTCAATAACTTAAAACGACATTGAGAGCTCTAGGTTCACTACAAAATCAATATTTCGCCCTCTTCACTGGTTTACATTGTTTGAACTTATTTTATTTTATAAAATTTCCACGAGAAAAAAGTTGAAAAACTATTTCACAGTTATATCGATCATAAAAAAGCTTCACCGCAATTTGACGTTCTCGGTTGACGTTGTCGCTGTCATCGCACCATGGACAACCTAAAGCGGCGTTTAGACGATCAACTTGGTTGTCAACCTTGTTGTCAATATGCCATGTTGAAGACAATGTTTATCGTCTGTGGATAGGTTGGAGGTTGAAATTTGATGTTGGTCCACAGGTTGGAGTAAAATAAAAATTTAAACTAAAAATTTTAGACGAGCCTCTTTTTAATATAATTCATGATAATAACGAGGTATACCAACTCTTCACTAATTTTAAACCCAAAAACCTCACCCAACAAGAGTGAAAAAACTGTAGATTCGGTAGAAAACTTTATAAGAAGTAATGTGTGTGTTATATGTTGTCAACTTGAATGTCAACTTGGTTGACAACTATGTTGACAACCAATTTGATCGTCTAAACACCGCTTAAAGTTATTCAGTTTACACAGTCAAAGTTTGTGAAGTCAAGGCATATAACTGCACTATTCTCCAAGGAAACTATAGAGCTTAATAAAGAAAAGTCACAACCCTCTGATTTAATCTATACTTACATTAAGGTATCGTCCCAGTCGCATTGAATAGAAACAATTGGAAACTTTTTGTCTTCTTTATTTAAGCCCATTGATTAATAACAACCAATTACTGTTTACAATAGATAAAGGCACAACTAATTTCCAGAATAATCACTAATAATAATTCGTTTAATTATTTCTTTGTTTTATTAAGTTATAAACACATCAAGTTGGCAATAAACCCTATGACTTATGACTGTAACTTTGCGCAGAGATAACTAATATAATGACTTTTATATACTTATTTAACTTGACTCTTTTGATTTTTCGATGATTGTTGAAATTAAAATCAAAATAATAACATAACCTTACTCTTACTATAACCTTTTGTCTTTTTAATTCCATCACTTACCATTTTTGGTGCGAATTCTTGAACTAAAAAAAATTGTGGATAAACGTAACGGCGCCAAAACTGCATACTTCGATACAAATAATTATTAATATAATATGAACTATGAACCCTTACCTCTGCCTTCCCAACTTGTTTAAACTTTTAAATATAAATAACTCCTCCTTGATTCTCACATTTACAATACAAGTGTGTGAACACTCACATTTGTAAATGGAATTATGGATAGTATACATGTCTAACCACCTCTAACCACCTCATGTATGGTCTAATATGCTACATACAAGACAAGCTTCTAATATGCTATATATACAAGGTCTAATATGCTACATAAACCACCCATTCACGATCCGATTTGGTCGTACGACACCGTCGGATGCAGCGGTCGGATCTACCCCACACACGGTCCTACGAGACTTCCAACCTCAGTCTCACTTCTGGAATTAAACTAGAACATTCTTATAACTTCATGATTTAATTCTTCAATTAATATGTACCTACCGATTTAACAACTATTATTTATTTAATTTAAACTTACTTAACCACTCTATGTTAGCAATTTCTTTAACTTCATAAGTTCACCTTTGTTCATTACATTTCGAATTCAACCAATCATTACACTGTGTTCGTCGTTTAAAGTATATTTTTCCTTAATAAGTACTATCTAACAACTATAATTTAATACTAGGCATCGCGTGGCTCTATCATTGAAGCGAGCGTATGGTAATAAATATGTATTGAATATTGAAAAAATAGATAATCATGAATCATGATGAGTTGATAGATAGTGGGTCTGGAAGTAGTACAGCGGCTAGTAGTAAGGGAACCACCCCGTATTCCAGTGTTTCCCAAAGTGTGGTACGCGTACCCCTGGGGGTACGGGAAGAGTTTGGTGGGGGTACGTGCTGCACCGGGCATTGACTGTGCCATCAATTTTATCCTGAAAAGGATAAAATTGTTTATGTTGAGGCAACGAGTTATCATAATTTGGTTCCCTGTTAATTTTGTTCTTAAATTTGATATTTGTTCTCGTTTATGTACTAAAAAAAATATATATATATTGTTATATTCTATTTTTATTTTTTTATTCGTCCTATTTATTGTTAGATTTGTTCCATGACGACTATAGAGTTGTGGGACAAATCCCAGTGAGTGAAGTGACTCACATTATTAGACCTAACTCCTTGGTTTTAGTTGTTTTAGTTTTGGACAAATTACTTTTCAATAGTAATAATATTCATATTTTACGATTTTGGTAGTATTCATACTACGGAAAGATTAAGTTTTAATTTTAATCAAATTATAATTATTATTAACTACGGGAAACAGACAGAGAAAAATACACTCCAGCGCTGGGATTTGAACCACAGGCCTCTATATTTCCGGTATAGCGCTCTACCAACTAAGCTACGCAGGAGAATGATTTCCTCTGACGTTAATGATACCTTGTCCCGAATTTAAGCTTTCAATTTTCCACAAATCTGAGAAGTCAACATTAATGACATAGAACTAGACCGAGAAATAACGCTTATAATAATTTTAAGTACCCAATTAGTACCTGTACCTAGTACAATCAATTAGAAATTCATATTTTACGATTTTGGTAGTATTCATACTACGGAAAGATTAAGTTTTAATTTTAATCAAATTATAATTATTATTAACTACGGGAAACAGACAGAGAAAAATACACTCCAGCGCTGGGATTTGAACCACAGGCCTCTATATTTCCGGTATAGCGCTCTACCAAATATAGGGGCCTGTGGTTCAAATCCCAGCGCTGGAGTGTATTTTTCTCTGTCTGTTTCCCGTAGTTAATAATAATTATAATTTGATTTATAGTAATAATATGTAAATATTTCACAAATAGAAAGTGTTTAAAAGGATTAAACCTAAAGGGTTGAAAATGTTCCAATATAAGCGGGAACGAATTATGACCGTTTTATAGAAAGAAAGTACATAGTTTATGTTTATATTATTTCATTTCTTTTAAGAACAATACCCCGATTGACACAATTAGAAAAAATAGAATTAAATAATTAAAGGCAACCAAAATAGATAAGGATTTTTTTTTAACGAGGGGTACTTAGTGTTACGAAAATTATAGAAAGGTTACACAGATGTTAAAAGTTTGGGAAACACTGCCGTATTCCTACTTTTCCTCCATCTCACCACACATCTCTTTTTCAATTATTATAAATTGTATTTCTCTGCTACAAAAAAAATACTGCATGTATCAAATTGAAATTTTGCATGCTTGTTTCAATTGTGCATTAGATGGTGTATATGAAGTTTTATTAAAATCGTTACGTTAGAACGTAAGATATCGGTAAAAATCTTGTTTTCTCTATTATAAACGTTTAGGTCCGCTTTAATAGTTTTAGCGATCTTTATTAATTGATAGCGGTGTCGCTGTTGGTTTTACTAAAAAATGTTATTTGGAAAAAATGTTCGTCTCGTCGAATAGATGATGATAGAATCTTTTCCCGTCCTGAAATTGCAATTTAATTTTTGAACCTCTCGTTTACGCGAGCATTGCGCGCGAACTCTTGGGCGGATTACGCTGTCCAACGAACTTAGCCTGAGTATTAGTAAGAGGAACATGTATACCAAATTTCAACTAAATCGGCCAACTTTTACTCAAGTTATCGTCGGACACGTAAACGTTACACACAGACAGACAAGATGCATATTTCGTTGAATGTAAGAAGCTCGCTTACGCTCGCTTCAATAAATATTTTTGTGTATTTATTTTTAAAAATAAATTGTACACAACGCAAAAAATTCGGTCAAAGACAACTCACACAAGCGTTCTCATATACGAGTTCATAATTTCATGGCCCAGTGTGTCAATTTATTAGTTTTCGTTTTCGTTGGTACATTTAATTATTATTGAACATTTTATCAAAATATATCAAAAAAAATAACTTAAGACGGGAATCGAACCTAGCCTCTCTCCCTCCGCGTTTAAAGACATTTTCTCAGGAACTAGATTTTTCCCGGGAAAAGGCTTATATCGTTAGATTCATATTTAAATGGACTAAATTTTAGAATTTTTATAATCTAAATCAAAGTTTTTTCAGAGTTTTTGGGGGCTTGCTCCTCCAAATTTGGAGGTAAAATTGATTTCTCGATATCACCTTGGGGTATGATTTTTCTGAACACGTATATAGCAAATTTCGTCAAAATCGGCCCAGTAGATAGGCTGTGTAAATCCATCAAAAACCTCAAAATCTAATTTTCGCGCCATCACAATACTTTCTCTTCATATGAGAAAGTAAAAAAAAACAGAAAGTGGTTATTTGCCTTTTAATAGTTTCATTATAGAAAAATCGGTCCGAGACAACTCAGACAAACTTTCTCATATATGAGTTTATAATTACTTAGCCCAGTGTTTCCATTTATTAGTTTTCAAATGTACATTTAAATATTATTGAACATTTCATCAAAATTTATCATAAAAATAACTTCTCCTGGTCGGGGAATCGAACCCGGGCTCTCTCCGTCCGCGTTTTAAGCTAATATCTCAGGAACTAGATTTTTCCCGGGAAAACGGCTTATATCGTTGGATTGAATACGAATCCAAAATTTAGAGCTAAAATTCATTTCTCGATTTCGCCTCGGGGTATGATTTTTCTGAACATGTATGCCAAATTTCGTCAAAATCGGCCCAGTAGTTTGGGCTCCAGGCGTCTGCACAGACGACAGACAGACGACAGACGACAGACGACAGACAGACATTTTTTAAAAACCACTTTTTTGGACTCAGGGGACCTCAAAACGTGTAAATCCATCAAAATCTCAAAATCGAATTTTCGCGCCATCACAATACTTTCTCTTTATATGAGAAAGTAAAAATAGAATAATTAAAGAAATCGAAGTAGGTTCGTTGTTAACTCTTAAAGATATTAAAGACAGAATTAAAACAATTCTTAGCGAATCTCCCTGGAAAAATCTATTTGCAGACAACAGACCTGGCTACAAATGGTATAAACTTTTTTTTAAAAGACACCCTGATATATTGAAAAGCATTGCCGATGGTATTTCAAAAGCTCATGATGCAGTACACAAAATCAGTGAAAAAAATGAATCGGTTACAAAACAAACTGAATTTGTGTCTAATCAGAATAAAGTCCAACAGAAAGAGTTAGCATTGAAAGTAATTAATAAGACTGATGATAAAATCAGCAAACAAGTCAAAGAAGAAGACACACAAAGAAAGGCTCAAAAAGAAAAGGGTGAGTGTTCTTCTTCAGGTGACCCAGAAATACACCGTGGAGAGACAAATCTAAATATTGTTGACAGTGATAATGACTCTGATGATTCAGAAGTTGTCGAATATGATATGGAACTAGCATGTCGGGGACCTACAGAACCAAAGAAGTATCTAAAAAATATTGCTAACAGTGATAATGACTCTGATGATTCGGAAATTGTCGAATATGATATGGAACTAGCATGCCCGGAACATACACAAGCAAAGAAGTATCTAAAAATAGATAACTCTAAATATGACGTGAAGGACTTAGTAACATATTCTAGCGATAAATCAATTAATTCAAATAACAGGTTCAAATATTCTAAGGTTAGCAATCTAGAGTTAGCAGCAAAAGATCCATGTTTAAATATTATAATAGAAATGTTACAACGTCTTGAATTTCTTTGGAGCTCTTTAGAAGAGAGCGATACTCATAGAAAAGAGATACAACATATAATTACTTCTTTAAGAATTCTAGGTGTCATATATTAATAAATTCTCTATGTAATATTTGTAATAATTGTATTATAATAAATCGCATACGCATGATTTAATTGTAACCGTAAGAATAAAATGTAACTTTTCAAAACAACTATGATTCTACTTTTGTATTCTTATTTTTAATATTTTAGAGCTATCATTTGACAATATTATATAAAACACTGACATGTATTTGTGACATGTATCTGTCTAAAAAGACATTGTAAAAATTTCACAGATCGAGTTGCTTACATTAAACTGTAGGAAAGTTTTTTTTTTTAAGTAGGGGAGAGTGGGGCATGTTGTCACAAATTTAACAATTTATTTTTTTAAATTTTTTCTATTCGGTACATTTTCAATTTCTAAGTACTATCGTTTATTTTAAACTTTCAGCTACATGTGGCACAAGTTTCATTTATTTAGCATTAGTAGAAGTATTTTTATTTTATTTTTTTAATGTTAAAATTTTTTGTGACAACCTGCCCCATCAAGGAGCAGGTTGTCACTTGGTATGGGGTAAGTTGTCACAAGATATAAATTAATTATCACCACTTTGATTTAACAAAATTTAAATACCTTAAGCTACAAGATTTGGCTAGTTAATATAATAATTATTATTATTTATGGGGCTATCAGTCTTGTACAGGCAAAATATTTTTCTTATAGGAATCATTTATGTTAATTTTACTGCAGTACCAATGCTAGGTTCTGTAATTTATTAAAAATGCAGCCTCTAAATTTTAGAACCCTAACCGCCTTCATGAGCACTCTTGGAGCATACCGTCCTCTAGTGGCGTTTGCCTTGTAATTGCTCACCATTTTGGCTAGAACAGAACAGCTTTGCTAAAATCGTTATTTCGTGCCTGTACCTAGCACCTAGCTAAGAGTACGGTAAGGGAATCAATCAGCTACCTCGGTAAGGGAATCAACACTGCGTTTTTAAGTATTAAGAGTGGAGAGGGTCTGTTAAAAAATAAATTTTTATTTATTGTATTAAAAATAAAAGGGGAAAAGTGTATCATTTGTTTGATTTTTTATCAATAGTTAGCATATTTGTTTAACTTATTTTAACTGGCCCTCCTTTTTTTTTCTTTATCCGCTTTCCTTATTAATTCCTCTTCACTTTCCATTTCTATTTAAATATAGAAGAATACTCTTATGTAAATATAGCATTGGGGCAAGTAGTCACAAAAGGTATAGTATATGACTACTTGCCCCTTTTACATTGTGACAACTAGCCCCAACGCGCCATTTTTAATTATAGTGGAATATTTTTTTCCTGCCGCAATAATATTGATTTAACGGTTTAGAAAAACAATGCCAAAACTACTACGTAATAATAATCATCGAATATAGCACCCTAGATAAACAATACAAAACAGCAAACATAATTTAAAAACATAAAAAAGCAGTGAGTGACATACCTAAAAAGTTTATGTTCCATAGATGACAGACGGTTTGCTACAGAGACACCATTTTTCGTAAAGTTTGTCTCCATAATGAAGGTTATCTTCAGTAGGTGCGCGAGCTTTCCCTTATCACTCTAACCCCTTAAAATTGACCCTGTGACAACCTACCCCTGTGACTTCTTGCCCCACTCTCCCCTACAGAAATCTAGTTATTTAGAAAATGGGAGTTCTTCTAGTAACTGTGAATTTTCAAATAAGATTGTTGTGCAAATATGCCTTGTACAGATTTTTCTGGATTGTATTCCATAAATTCATTGTCCTCCAGAAATTTCGTTTGATCACTATTTTGGATTTCTGCTATACCCCTACTTACAAGTTAAATCTATTGTGGTACAGCCCTAAAGATTTTCAGTAGTAAAGAAATAAATGGAACCGTCTGTTTAACAAGTTATATATATAACTATAGAAAAAACATGTTCGTACAGTATACATGTGTATGGGTTCGATACAGGTGTATTGTATCGGAATCTAAATTTCTTCGTCCAAATTTGGAGAACTAGTCCTTCATTTAGTAAGTTTTTCTAATAAGCGCTGCAATGGAGGTTAATATATTTTGCTTACATTTAAACACAATAAAATGACAAACTACTGTAGGTACATATGGGGTAGTGTAGCTGTTTAAGAACTAAATTGTAATATTAATGTATAAATTATTACTACAAAACAACGGGTTTAAGAATTTATAACCAAGGTCAATGACCCTAACACATGTTAAAATTTTTCTATTACCTCAAATTTACTTTAAAAATATATCTATTTTGTACACTGTTTGTAACCTTATGAATCAAAAGATTGTATATTTGGATTACAAACATTTTTTTATAAAGTGAGTTACGAGTTTAGTTTTTGGAGGGAGCCATCACATGGCATTAATATCTAAGTCTGTGTCAAGAAGAAGTAAACTCAATTATATAAACATTGAATACCAGATATAAATTGCATGGAAACATTACAATCACTGGACTCTAAAAATTCTGTGTATATAATTGTGCATTTTACTAGTATTATGGAGGTATGGTTAAACAAATTATAAATATATACTATAAGATCTACCATCTACATATTTCAGACGAATAATACAACAAAAACTAGTTTACCAATGGGATATATTGAATAATTATAAAATAGTTCTACATTTTATTTTCGTAATATTTAATTTTGTATCTCTTGTTTATATTTGTTAGCCATTTTCAGCCAACAGATCAGCTGACTTATTTAGTATGTAAAGGATAATGGGGTTCAATTGATTTTAAAATAATAATAATTTAATCAAATAAATCATCCAACTTTTAACCCTTTCGGCACTGTAGACGTCTATGGACGTAATTAGTAAGTGCCTTTATTAGACTGTAAACGTCTATGGACGTAATCAAAAAGTGCCTTCCACAGCCTATAGACGTCTATGGACGTTTTGAGGTTTTCTTATGTATGTTTTCAAATAGAAGCCTTACTAGACGTCGCACGTGACTCCTAATGCCATCTATCGGAACTAGCATGATGTACAATGGTAAATAATAGGCTCACTAGGTGTCGCAGGGGTTAATATTTCTCAGTAATAGAATAAAATGAAAGGGGTTGCAACTCTAGCAGGGCGGGTGACTCATATTACTTGCACCGGCCCCGCGTAATATTTTTTTAAGGCCAAATGAGGTCAGCGAAGGTCAAAGTCTATTGTACCTTCTTACGTTCATCCTTGGAGCGTTTTCCCTTTTTATAAAGCTTTTTTTTTTTTTTTCTCCGAAATAATATTTATGTCTCTTAAAAACTTAACTTAATTTTTTTATACGATTTATGTAAAAAAGAGTAGTTTAATCATATTTTTTCTTTCTTCTTCTTTTTGTCCCCTATGGTTTAGATATTAAGTTTATGTTTCAATAAACTCAACAAAAAAAAATTAAATTAAATAAAATTAAAAATGTTTAACTTCGCCGTTGCCGGTCCAAAGCCTGGATACGAAAGAAGGCTAGGACTTATAATTATTATTATTTTTTTTTTTTCGTCATGTTTGAAAAATTATCAATGTATTGTATAATATGAAATATGTCAAAAATAATAAAGAAATGAAAAAAAGTTATTTATATATAAAAAAACACGTTATTCATAAAATGTACATTACATTTACTTTTTTTTATGTATATATAGAATTGCAAATTATTAAATTAACATCTAAAATTAATTTAAAAAAAAAAAAAAAAATTATAGATGAATGTAAAAAAGTAATAAAACAAGAGCTATCCTAATATGATAAAAATGTAGGAGATATAAAATAAATAGTGTAAAAGCGTTGAAGAATGGATAGTTTTGTGTGAGGGTTGAAACGACTCAGGCTGGGGAAGGCCGGTCTGAAAATACGGCCCCGTCTGTGGAAGCCTACTTTTGATTTCTACCTCAGTACCGAAAGGGTTAATAGATATACATGTATTTTAAAACCTGTTGTCCAACAGACAAGAAAACAAATAATATAGATGTATAAAACTAGTGTTCTATACATGTGTATATTACTAATAACTTACCATGTGGATATTTTTAATAAGAATGCTACCTAAAAAACAATACTTAAAAGAACAAATCTTTTGTATAATATCTATCTAGATAGGGTTTTATATATTGATTAGTTTATAATGAGTTACGACTAAGTAAACCTAATTAGTTTATAATGAGTTACGACTAAGTAAACCGGAGCGTGTATATAAAACTGTTAAAAATATATTTTTAAGTAATCTCAAAGGAGACATCTAAAAATTGAATACTCAAAACCCTCGGTAAAATTAATATTTAGGATAATTTACTATGTAGTTGATTAAACTGATTAAAATATGTACTACTTTATGTTACATTTTATAATTGTGGACTACTTTATTAGAATTATTACGGGAATGACTATTAAATTAAGCATCTTTTGTTTTAAACATATGTCAAGTCAGAAATAAATTTACACCACATGTGCAAACA
This sequence comes from Gerris lacustris, assembly GCA_951217055.1. Classification (NCBI taxonomy): domain Eukaryota; kingdom Metazoa; phylum Arthropoda; class Insecta; order Hemiptera; family Gerridae; genus Gerris; species Gerris lacustris. The sequence continues at coordinate 161,690,555 of OX578276.1, read as the reverse complement.
CATATAAATAGGCATACTTGTTTTATAATACAAGTAATATTAAATAGTCTGGGAATTTGTTTGTAAATCATGTGTGAGTAATTTTTTAGGTTTTGGAATCTAAGTTAAGAATAAAACCACAACGTGATCACTCTGGTTAAATATAAATATGCGAACCTGAAAAATTTATAACAATAAAGTTAAATTAAATTAAATTTATTTATTTATTATTGAATAATTTATAATAATTATTCTTTAATTTTGCGCGGGTCAATTTTCAAATTCAAATTAAAATATCCTATTTAATGATATCTGGTTCCAAATTTGGGTTGGCGCCATATGTATATATTTGTATGTGTGTGTGTGCGTGTGGTATATGTAACCGGGAACAGGTTTTTGAATTTGTTAAAACTCAACTACAAAACATTGACCGGGAACAGTTTTTAATTGAAATGAATAAGTTAAAAATAAAAAACAGATGTTTGTATTAGCTAAGACAAAGAAAAAATATGTCTGTGTGTTAAAATGCGAAAGAAAATAAAAAAGAGAAGACCGATTAAATAATATGCTAGCGTGAGAAAGAAACTATATATATTTTATTTGATTTTATAAAATTATTATGCGAGAAAATTACGGATATATAACCTAAGCTTGTAGAGTCAGCAAAAAATAATACTATGGAAAAAAACACGTGCCGTTTTTCCGTTAGCCGGGCCTGGTTCAAAAATAATAAATACGAAAAGTAGGAGGGGAGGGGAAGGCGCCAAATTTGAATCAAAACAACAACGGTCATGGGAGGGGGGTGAGGTAGGTCAAGGGGTGACCTAGGAAAAGCAGAGGCGACATGGGGTTAGTATACGAACGAGAGGGGCCGGTCATTGACCTTGTTTTAGGTGGACATTAGCGATTGAGCCAGCTGCCCCCTTTTTACCCTACTTAATTAATTATTTAAAAAGTTGAGAAAATTCTCCCATTCATTTTACATGGGTTTGATAAGAGGTGATAAGAAAAAGGAACCTAACAAACTGAGTTAAATTTTCGAAAGCTTTTGTGACGTCACACTAATAAGCACACTAATCATCTCTATAGAGATGATTAGTGTGACGTCACAAAAGCTTTCGAAAATTTAACTCAGTTTGTTAGGTTCATTTTTCTTATCACCTCTTATCAAACCCACGTAAAATGAATAGGAGAATTTTCTCAACTTTTTAAATAATTAATTATTAAATTATTATTGATTTATAAAAGTTTTCACCCTTTGAACGTTGTTGTACCAAGTCTTTTTTAACGAGTGTAACAAAGAAAACATTAAAAAAATTCGTTTCAGTTATTTAAAATGAGTATTTGTGTGAAGGGTCATAACATCGAAAAAGCTATTTGAGTTAATAATCTTTATAGTAGATTTTTTTGTATTTCCTGTTGCCATAAAAATTCACAGGGTGTGTTTGTGTTCATATTGTGTGTCCGAAAATAAATTTTTCTCAAGTTTTGAAACTCAATTAAGTATACTCAGGGTACAGGACTTGTAGAAAGATAGTGATACTTAATCTGCTAGGTCATAAAAGATTATTTGCTAATAATATTTTGTTCCTTGTTACTTACAATGTGCATTATATTTAACCTATGTTGGAACATAATTATATACTATACAATAGATTAATAGATCACTGACCATCATAGGAAAAAGACGTTGATGACGAGACAAAGAGCAGACTGTTATTACTATTATTATTTGTGTATTTTTTGTTATCTATATTAACGAGTATAATAATATAAGATATGAGTGTCTCGCTCGCATGTATACTTGTTTAAAATTTTGATTAAAAAACTAATTTAATATTACTTAAGTACTCTGACATACTTTTACGAAGAATAGCTTTGTCCTCCGAAAAAAATGAAGTATAGATGAAATTTTCATAACGCTCGAGAAGGTGGAAGACATAATATACAAACTAAAATAGAAAAACGATTTAAAAAATAAACAATAAATAAGAACGGACCCGGACGGTATCACCACAATAAAACACACTCACAATAATACTTTTTTAAACCACTAGAACGGCAATTTTTAATGTTTTCTTATCTTATATTGTTAAAATAGACTTAGTATAATAACGTTCAAAGGTTGAAAAGTCTTATAAATTAATAATAATTTAATAATTAATTATTTAAAAAGTTGAGAAAATTCTCCCATTCATTTTACATGGGATTGATAACAGGTGATAAGGTAAAGGAACCTAAACAAACCGAATCGAATACATATCGAAAGCTTACGCCATATTGTGACGTCATTACTAATCATCTCTTTATGAAAAATCGGTCCGAGACAACTCAGACAAACTTTCTCATATATGAGTTCATAATTACTTAGCCCAGTGTTTCCATTTATTAGTTTTCAAATGTACATTTAAATATTATTGAACATTTCATCAAAATTTATCATAAAAATAACTTCTCCTCGGCGGGGAATCGAACCCGGGCTCTCTCCATCCGCGTTTTAAGCTAATTTCTCAGGAACTAGATTTTTCCCGGGAAAACGGCTTATATCGTTGGATTCGTATTCAAATGGACTACATTTTAGAATTTTTTAATCAAAATCGTCGGAACCGTTTTCGAGAAATATTTTTTTTTCATGTTTTTTCAGAGTTTTTGGGGGGTAGCGCCCCCAAAATTAGAGCTAAAATTAATTTCTCGATTTCGCCTCGGGGTATGATTTTTCTGAAGATGTATGCCAAATTTCGTCAAAATCGGCCCAGTGGTTTAGGCTCCAGGCGTCTGCACAGACGACAGACGACAGACGACAGACGACAGACAGACGACAGACAGACAGACATTTTTTAAAAACCACTTTTTTGGACTCAGGGGACCTCAAAACGTGTAAATCCATCAAAATCGAATTTTCGCGCCATCACAATACTTTCTCTTTATATGAGAAAGTATTTTTTAAAAACCACTTTTTTGGACTCAGGGGACCTCAAAACGTGTAAATCCATCAAAATCTCAAAATCGAATTTTCGCGCCATCACAATACTTTCTCTTTATATGAGAAAGTAAAAATCACTCTACCCTCCGCCAAAGAAGTTTCACTTCAAAAATCGGTTATTATTTCTCTGTTTACCGTCAATCAATTGTTGATCTGATCATGATAATATGATATGATAGTTCCTGAAAGACTGACTGGCTGCATTTTTACTTTTTACTTTCTCATATAAAGAGAAAGTATTGTGATGGCGCGAAAATTCGATTTTGAGATTTTGATGGATTTACACGTTTTGAGGTCCCCTGAGTCCAAAAAAGTGGTTTTTAAAAAATGTCTGTCTGTCGTCTGTCGTCTGTCGTCTGTCTGTCGTCTGTCTGTCGTCTGTCTGTCGTCTGTCTGTCGTCTGTGCAGACGCCTGGAGCCCAAACTACTGGGCCGATTTTGACGAAATTTGGCATACATGTTCAGAAAAATCATACCCCGAGGCGAAATCGAGAAATGAATTTTAGCTCTAAATTTGGGGGCGCTACCCCCCAAAAACTCTGAATAAACATGAAAAAAAAAATATTTCTCGAAAACGGTTCCGACGATTTTGATTAAAAAATTCTAAAATGTAGTCCATTTGAATACAAATCCAATGATATAAGCCGTTTTCCCGGGAAAAATCTAGTTCCTGAGATATTAGCTTAAAACGCGGACGGAGAGAGCCCGGGTTCGATTCCCCGACAAGGAGAAGTTATTTTTATGATAAATTTTGATGAAATGTTCAATAATATTTAAATGTACATTTGAAAACTAATAAATGGAAACACTGGGCTAAGTAATTATAAACTCATATATGAGAAAGTTTGTCTGAGTTGTCTCGGACCGATTTTTACTTTCTCATATAAAGAGAAAGTATTGTGATGGCGCAAAAATTCGATTTTGAGATTTTGATGGATTTACACGTTTTGAGGTCCCCTGAGTCCAAAAAAGTGGTTTTTAAAAAATGTCTGTCTGTCTGTCGTCTGTCGTCTGTCGTCTGTCGTCTGTGCAGACGCCTGGAGCCTAAACTACTGGGCCGATTTTGACGAAATTTGGCATACATGTTCAGAAAAATCATACCCCGAGGCGAAATCGAGAAATGAATTTTAGCTCTAAATTTGGGGGCGCTACCCCCCAAAAACTCTGAAAAAACATGAAAAAAAATTATTTCTCGAAAACGGTTCCGACGATTTTGATTAAAAAATTCTAAAATGTAGTCCATTTAAATACGAATCCAACGATATAAGCCGTTTTCCCGGGAAAAATCTAGTTCCTGAGAAATTAGCTTAAAACGCGGACGGAGAGAGCCCGGGTTCGATTCCCCGCCCAGGAGAAGTTATTTTTATGATAAATTTTGATGAAATGTTCAATAATATTTAAATGTACATTTGAAAACTAATAAATGGAAAATACTGGGTTAAGTAATTATAAACTCGTATGTGAGAAAGTTTGTCTGAGTTGTCTCGGACCGATTTTTTTAATGTTATGTTAATAGTACATTACGCGTCGAGTGCGGAAAGTAGCATTTTGCATGCGAGTGTGGAGTTTGCACCCGAGCGTTAGCGAGGGTAGTAAAGCCACACGAGCAATGCAAAATGCCGTTTTCGCACAAGATGCGTACCGTACTTTATCTACGATTGTTAGATTTCAATAATAAATACAGAAAAAAATAAACTTGCTGTATGTAAGTTCATATCTCTCTCTTGATAAAGATGGCATTAATTCTTGAGTTGTATTTTTTGCCGAATTAATTATTTCTGGAGGAGTATTATTCTCCACATTTTCGTCAGTCACTTGATTCACTCACAGTTTTCCACTAAAAACTCGATATAAACAGTTACTTTAATAAAAGAACAGCTAATTAGTTTTGTTAAATGTAAACAAACTCGCTAATCGTGCGTAAAGCTGAAGAATTCCTCTTCTTTACCGCCCTTACTTCCATCCGTCCGTCGCATCTTGGGGTATATCTCCCCTCCCGATCTACTGTAGACGTAGACTGTTGTAGCTAGAGATTTGAAATTTGGTATACAAGTTAAACTTTTTTGCCCAAAAACAGAGAAAATATTGCAAACTCAATCACTCTAAATTTCTTTAGGATTTTTTTTTTTTACTTTCAATTCATACATTTATCGTTCAGTACCGCTCCTCATGCCTTCACTAGGGGTAAGGCCTTTGGCTACCAAGGTTACTGAAATTTAGTTTTTAGACTTAGTAGTGTTTTGTAAACATATAAAAAATATATAGTTATTGTACATGTGGTCGTGGAAAATTTAACCTTACTTATTATTCATTATCTTAGAAATTAAATGTCTATGTGGTACTCACCAACAGACTCATCAACAATAAAATACATAAATGTATTCTTTTATTTCAAGCGGGAGTTTAAAATAAAAATAAGGTTGAAGAAGAGCTTGGGTGTGAGCTTTGCAGACCGTAAGATCACCGATATTAAAAGGTGATGTCATTGCGTAAGGTTTTTGTAACTGAAGCAACAGGTACAGGGTACAGGTATAGAGATGATTAGTAATGACGTCACAAGATGGCGTAAGCTTTAGATATGTATTCGATTCGGTTTGTTTAGGTTCCTTTACCTTATCACCTGTTATCAATCCCATGTAAAATGAATGGGAGAATTTTCTCAACTTTTTAAATAATTAATTATTAAATTATTATTAATTTATAAGACTTTTCAACCTTTGAACGTTATTATACTAAGTCTATTTTAACAATATAAGATAAGAAAACATTAAAAATTGCCGTTCTAGTGGTTTAAAAAAGTATTATTGTGAGTGTGTTTTATTGTGGTGATACCGTCCGGGTCCGTTCTTATTTATTGTTTATTTTTTAAATCGTTTTTCTATTTTAGTTTGTATATTATGTCTTCCACCTTCTCGAGCGTTATGAAAATTTCATCTATACTTCATTTTTTTCGGAGGACAAAGCTATTCTTCGTAAAAGTATGTCAGAGTACTTAAGTAATATTAAATTAGTTTTTTAATCAAAATTTTAAACAAGGATACATGCGAGACACTCATATCTTATATTATTATACTCGTTAATATAGATAACAAAAAATACACAAATAATAATAGTAATAACAGTCTGCTCATTGTCTCGTCATCAACGTCTTTTTCCTATGATGGTCAGTGATCTATTAATCTATTGTATAGTATATAATTATGTTCCAACATCGGTTAAATATAATGCACATTGTAAGTAACCAGGAACAAACTATTATTAGCAAATAATCTTTTATTACCTAGCAGATTATGTATCACTATCTTTCTACAAGTCCTGTACCCTGAGTATACTTCATTGAGTTTCAAAACTTGAGAAAAATTTATTTTCGGACACACAATATGAACACGAACACACCCTGTGAATTTTTATGGCAACAGGAAATACAAAAAATCAAGTATAAAGATTATTAACTCAAATAGCTTTTTCGATGTTATGACCCTTCACACAAATACTCATTTTAAATAACTGAAACGAAAGTTTTTAATGTTTTTTTTGTTACACTCGTTAAAAAAGACTTGGTACAACAATGTTCAAAGGGTGTAAACTCTTATAAATCAATAATAATTTAATAATTAATTATTTAAAAAGTTGAGAAAATTCTCCCATTCATTTTACATGGGTTTGATAAGAGGTGATAAGAGAAACGAACATAACAAACACTGAGTTAAATTTTCGAAAGCTGTTGTGACGTCACACTAATCATCTCTATAATAATAGAAGGACATACTATTAGATATCGATGGGACATATCCTATTCTCATCCTGTTTAGTTTAGAAAGGTGATAGAATTTCAAAACTTGATGATTGGCTGACTTGATGACGTGAGAAGTTGAGAGGAGTGGGGGGAAGTGCAATGATCCAATGCTCGTGTTAATGTTTATTTATATAAATGCATCATTCTCTGGCACACACACCTCCTTATTCCTTATCACTTTGACATTTTGTTTCCTAGAGACCAGTCTTGCGCCTCGTCTGCTTTATGTTTAATGTCTAATTTTAATATTCTCTAAATCTTATAAAATAAATAGTTTTATAATTATGTAAATTAAATTTATTTATAAGTACATGTTTATATGTGTATTCGATTTATTTTTAATTTCTATACTCGCAGTACAGTTACTTTTAGGTCGTTTTAAAAATCATAATTATTTTTTTTTTAATTTAGATTTAAAAATTAGCTCCGTTTAGAAATTAGAAAAGAAGATAACAAAAATAAAAACGGTAATCGATAAAATATCGATAAGTAGATTGATTGTGGATTCCCTTTTCGATCTCTCGTCTTGTTATCATTAAAACAAAAAAGAAAAAAAGTTGAAATATTTTTGTGGAAAAATCGAAGCCTACGAGCCTTTAGGTCTTGTTTAGTATGAGTCATTTTTAATTTTAGCTTAAACTAATAGTTTTGTGAGAGCTCCGGTGCGGCGTTAGGAAGATGTATTGAAAAGTCTCGACTCGCTCAATTATCTCGAGGGGAGGAAGCCGGTTCCTCGTTTTTCGTAATTTATTTTTGATCTGCAGCTGAACCTCTCCTGGGGTTTGGACAGTCCGACTTTCAGTGTGTTTTCTCGACGGATTTTTGGACATAATGGAATCCGTAGCTAATTATTACGTGTCCGTCATACAAGAGAATAGAAGTTTACTTGTACAGGATTTACTAAGCGACGTGGTGGACGGACTCCGCCAATTGAATGTAATCAGCGACGAGGAATACTCTCAGTTAATGGTATGTAAAGTAGTCGTCATTATTTTCATACTTGCCTCTTCAATTTTATCCCTATTATTAAATAGTATTTTCGTTTTATATCCTTTTATATGGTAATTTTAACTTAGCTAAGATTGTTAAAGATAATTAATATTTACATGTTTAGTTTGAACCACAAACTACTAGGTTGACTTACAGGTTCTGTTAAGAATTCGGAGTTCCTGTATTGTTCCCGTTTAGTGACATCATCTAAGTCTGTAGACATTATTCTAATGTCGTTACTAAAACGCCCCTAGGCCTGGCCCTGGTCGGTTTGTAAGGCCAATTCGGATTGTACGTGCCATCGAAATTTATTCGAGTTGGACCTCTACCTGGTTTATACACAGTAGGGTTGTTTTTCTTCAGGAAATGAGCAGAGCACCGCAAAGCGGTGTGGAGCGGCTACTGAAAATTCAAGGGTACACACAAAATTAAGGTTCAAATTTTTGGTAGTATTCGTACTACGGAGAGATTAAGTTTTATTTTAAATCAAATTATAATTATCAATAGCTACGGGAGAGATACAGAGAAAAATAGACCCCCGCACCAGGTCTTGAACCACGGGTCCCCCTATTAATCCGATACAGGTGCTCTTACCAACTGAGCTATATGGAGAATGATTTTTCTCTGTCATTACCAATACAAATTCCCCGAATCCAAGCTGTCTCCCGTAGTTATTGACAATTATAATTTGATTTAAAGTAAAATTTCATCTTTCCGTAGTATGAATAATACCAAAAACTTAAAAAATTGAATTTCTAATAGATTGTACTAGATACAGGTACTAATTGGGTACTTTATAATTATAAGCGTTAATTCTCGGTCTAGTTCTATTGCCATGAATATTTGGCTTGCTAGATTTGTAGAAAAGATTAAAAGCTTGGATTCGTCGAATTTGTATCGGTAACGACAGAGAAAAATCATTCTCCCGTATAGCTCAGTTGGTAAGAGCACCTGTAACGGATTAATAGGAGGACCCATGGTTCAAGACCCGGTGCAGGGGTCTATTTTTCTCTGTATGTCTCCCGTAGTTATTGATAATTATAATTTGATTTAAAATGAAGGTTTTTAATTAATATGCGGGATTTTATCGCTTAACCGCAAAGTGGTGGCACATACAATCCGAATTTACCGTCTGTAATAATTGAGTGCACAGAAAATAAAGAATTGTCAGAGTTGGTAGAATCTTGTGGTTGGGCAGCTGTATCAGTCTTGGTTCTGTCACGAGTGCTACGGCCACATGACATTGTTTTTCTTTATAATTTTGAAATGATTAGATTTTTAACGAATCTAACAGGTTTGTGTGTTTGAGCTGCGTAATGAAATTAACGTATGAAATGAGAAGTTAAATGCAAAGAATTCAGGGTAAATGTAGCATGCCAATTGAACGATTGAATTAACTGCTTCACCAATTTATTACTACCTGCTTTAACTGGTTCTGTAGATTTTTACGACATATTTTTCATAATGTCGTATACATGAAATTCTAATTTATAGAACGTACATATTTTATTTCAAACCTGTTGGTAACTAACACTTTTAAAACATTATTTTAAAAAACATACATGGAAAAAGGGACCGAACTAAACTATTGGTGGCAATTTCACCCTGAATTTAGAGGGAAGTAAAAACTCACCATAAGGGAGCAGCTGGTTGAACCAGTATATTTTTCTATGGAGTGTAATTGGCGGTAAGTAAGGCGGTGGTAATTAAGATACATATATCGTTTGGTAGCTAAGATATAAAATAAAGTTACTTAGTGGTACCCTAGGTTACTATAGTAAGAATACCGTTGCATGAATGGCAACCCCTATATTTGATGTTTATTCAATGATTTCAGACGTGCCTTTGATTCCGTGGCCCACAGTACTGTGGGAAAAATTACTTCAACTAGGACTTAGCCCAAGGATAATTAGAGTACTAGTCAATCTTTACAATAAAGATGTGGGAGGAATGAAGTCTGAACCATTTGAAGTATCGGAAGGCCTGTTACAGGGAGAGCCACTTTCAGCTCTTCTATTTATTTTATTTATTGCTGATATGCCACAGTACTTTTAAAGCCATGGCTTTAATGGAATAAAAATCTCCCAATTAATGTCTACCCTTCTTCTCATGTTTGCAGACGACATAGTTTTTATAGCTAGAAGTTGGACAGAGGCGCAAGATGTACTCAATGCCCTATTCAGATATTGCCAAGAAAACTCTTTGTCACTTAACACTAATAAAACTAAAGCAGTCCAATTTAAAAAATCACCCAGATCCGTTAAGCTCCGACCTCTTACATACAACTCTCAAACAATAGAATACCAAAAATCCTATGTGTACTTAGGAGTACCATTTGCCTCTTCCTGCAAATTTGCACAAGCCGTCAGATACTCCGCTGCAAAGGGTAATGCTGCAAAAACAATCCTAGCTAGAGCACACTCCGACACATGGGAGACGAAAATAACCCTATTTACTTCCCTTGTCACATCCACCTTATTATACGGTGCTGAAGTTTGGGCACCTCTGTACATCCCTAACCTAGATATAGTCCAATCTCGATATTTCAAAACTATATTACTTCTTCCATTGAATACCCCTCACTACCTTATTAGAATGGAAACTGGAAGACTATCCCTGGCTTCAACGGTCTTCAAAATGATGGCCAAATGGTGGCTTAAAATTATAAAAATGCCCCCCTCACGCTTGCCTAGAGCCTGTCTAGATAAGCTAATAGATAAAGACAAGAAAAAAATAAATATTTTCCATCTCAATTGGGTCTCTCAGTTTAAAAGCTTTCTCTATACAATTGGATCTCTCCCTGACCTAACAACAGAACCCGCAACATTTTCTAACTCCCTAAATTCCCTTTTAGCCAAGCAGGATAACCATCTTCTGTCCATAGGTATAAACAGAATTCTTAACAGCTCCTTCTCACCCTCATATAGATGTCATACCACCTTTAACCCCCTTGGAGAGAACTATCTAGAACTCAGATGCTCCATAGCCAAAACAAGACTAATCGCCCAAGTAAGACAAAAGGAAAAAAAGACAAAAGTAAGGCCCAAGAAGATAAATCAAAAAAGGAAATACAATTTCGAGATATATATATATATAATATGTAAAAGTACACTTTAAAGAAAAAAAAAAAAAAAGTCACTGCAGTGCCCTAAAAGTATATGTGTGCCCCCTTTTGAATAGAACAATTGTTCTTATATCAAATATAAAAATAAAAAGTAAATAAATATGTATTGAATATTGAGAAAAAAGTTAATCATGATGAGTTTATAGTTAAAGAGTATGTTTGTAATATATGGCCTGAGGGAAAAGAACTGTTTTCTACCTACCTGGCTTACTAATTTAAAATATTAAAAAATATATTTCTTCCCTCCTCAAAAAAGTCTGCTTATATCAAGTTGAAATTTTACATGCCTGTTTCAATTGTACTTTAGACGATGTGTAAGAAGTTTTATTAAAATCGTTACGTTAGAACGTAAGATATCGGTAAAAACGTTGTTTTCTTTATTTTAAATGTTTAGGTCCGCTTTAATAAATTTAGCGATCTTTATCATTTCATATCAGTGTCGGTGTTCATTTTACTAAAAAAAAAAAAATTTATAAAAGTTGTTTGTCTCATTAAATAGATGAAGTTAGAATTTTTTCCTTTCCTAAAATTTCAATTTTAAATTTGAAGCTTACGTTTACGCGAGCGTTGCTTGTTAACGCTTGGGCGTATAACGTTGTCCATCAAACTCAGTCTGGGCATTGGTAAAATGAACATGTGTACCAAATTTCAACTCAATTGGTCATCATTTACTTAAGTTATCGTGACGCTTGGTTTTGTGACGGTGATTTTGGTCGTTTTTTTCGGATTCACTCCTGGGCTCCAGAACGTGCCATAAGGAACTTAGTTTCAAGAAAACTTACAGCTAATTCATATTGTACGTGCCAGAGAAATTTCCTAAAGGGTGGTTACAAGTAGCGTTGGGAACCAATCGATTGAAAACAGTCGACTAATTGGTTGTTTTAAAATATTCATTCATTCGGTTGTGCATATCTAGTTTTCATTCTACTGATATCAGTCTATAGTTTGAAGTTGTATTAGTTGTAATTCGGACGTATATATGTGGACGTGTGTATATCGAGATAACGAGTGTCATGCGCCTTCTCACCCCTCCTCCGCTCTGAGCCCTTCACCGTCGTTCCTTTCCCCTACCCAAAACCAAAAAACATCCGAATGAAACATTCGAATGAAAAATTCGATTGGATTCAGTCTCAGTCTATATTTTTTCATTCGAATGAAAACGATGTCGTAGCAGGCTGTAGTTTGGGACGAGATAACGAGTGTCAAGCGCCTTCTCACTCTCACCCCCCCTCAGTTCTGAGGCCTTTACGGCCTCCACCGTAATACTCCTATACTCCTATATAAAAAAAAAACCATTCGATTGAAACATTCGACTTGCGGGTTCCGTCTCGGTCTATATCTTTATTCGTATATCCTATACCCGCTATGAGGCTGTTTTCAGTTGATAGAATTCAATTGAATGTTTTTCCCGAATCGACTTATTCATTCAGTTGTTTTTTCTAGTCGGTTGTCCCAACGCTAGTTACAAGTGCTTAGAGATGGTAACAGGTGGTTAGAGGTGACTCTAAATCTCGGACTGGATGTACAATATGAATTTACCAAACTTACAAAACCATCAGTGAGGTAAGACTAAGAATAATAAAATTATACAAGTTGACTGAAAGGTAACAAATGCCTAGAATAAAATTGTAAAAAAAAGTTGTAAAATGAGACTAGAGGATAGTAAAACGAAAAAATAAAGTACATTTAATAGTACATTACGCGTTGAGTGCGGAAAGTAGCATTTTGCATGCGAGTGTGGAGTTTGCACCCGAGCGACAGCGAGGGTAGTAAAACCACACGAGCAATGCAAAATGCCATTTCCGCACGAGTTGCGTACCGTACTTTATCTACGATTGTTAGATTTAAATAATAAGTACAGAAAAAATAAACTTGCTGTATTTAAGTTCATCACTCTCTTGATTAACATGCGGCATTAAATATTGAGTTGTATTTTTTGCCGAATTAATTATTTCTGAAGGAGTATTATTCTCCACATTTTCGTCAAAGTCACTTGATTCACTCATTGTTTTTCACTAAAAACTCGATAGTAAAAGAACAGCAAATTAGTTTTGAAAAAATGTAAACAAACTCGCTAATCGTGCGTAAAGCTGAAGAATTCCTCATCTTTACCGCCCTAGGGTGGTAAAGAAGAGGAATTGTTCAGAACTATGAGACGCGCATGCGCAATGAATACAATTACGTAAATAATCACTTTCTACACATCTAAACAGAGATACAATGTTTATATTTTGTATCAATTGTAGATAAAATTAGTTATTATATTCTGTAAAGAGATGTTTAAGTTGTTGATGTCAGTTCTAAAGTTAACAGTGTTATTGGTCTATTACCTGTAGCACAGCACAACCCTGATGAAGTGAATAAATTCACAAAACTAGTTGGTTAAAGTATGTAGTTTTTATTAAACTGTACCTCACTAATTATAATCCTAGTTCATAATACTACGGTTGCTAATCAAAATCTTATTGTTAATATGAATATTTGTCAGGTTTGTCTCAGATCAATTTTTGTTTTTTAATTAATCTGTTAATCTGAAAATTTGCATAAATTAAATGAATTTAATTATCCGAAGGAGAAGGAAGGAGAATGACTCACTACAACAAAGATAAGAGTAATAAAGATAACAGTGAGTAGTATCTGACTCTTTATGAATGGCATAGTTTTGCAGACAACAATGAAAACCTTAGTTTCTGTCATTCACTTGAACACTTCATTTTTTTTTCCCTCCATACAACTCAAATACTAGTAAAAGATGTAAATGCAACTGGCAATAATGCAAATATATAGTTAAAGATACTCTGTATTTTTTTTGTGTGCCATTATTTTCAAATGTCTTTATTAAATCCTAATCCTTTATATTAACTTCACTTTTGTGGGTGCCTGCCTTTCGTCAAAATCTTTGGAAGGCTAATTAACCCCCTTCCAGTCATCTAATCGAGCTGAAACTTAATATATAAACTCTCTACCAATTCAAAAACAGTCTAACAAATTAATTAATTAATTTTTAAATTTAATTAATTATCTTTCTAAAAATGAATGGATTAATTGAATTTAAAAAAAAGTAATAATAATTGAAGCGAGCTTCTTACATTCAACAAACTATGCATCTTGTCTGTCTGTCTGTCTGTCAGTAACGTTCACGCGTGTGACGATAACTTGAGTAAAAGTTGACCGATTTAGTTGAAATTTGGTATACATGATCCTCTTACTAATACTCAGGCTAAGTTCGTTGGACAGCGTAATCCGCCCAAGAGTTCGCTCGCATAAACGAGAGGTTCAAAAAATTAAATTGGAATTTCAGGACGGAAAAAGATTCTATCATCATCTATTCGATAAGACGAACATTTTTTTCAAATAACATTTTTTATTAAAACCAACAGAGACACCGCTATGAATTAATAAAGATCGCTAAAACTATTAAAGCGGACCTAAACGTTTAAAATAGAAAAAACAACCTTTTTACCGATATCTTACGTTCTAACTTAACGATTTTAATGAAACTTCATAGACACCATCCAATGCACAATGGAAAAAGGCATGCCAAATTTCAATTTGATACATGCAGTAGTTTGTTTGTAGCAAAGAGATACATTTTATAATAATTGAAAAAGAGATGTGTGGTTAGAGAAATAGTAAGAATGCGGGGTGGTTCCCTTAGTACTAGCCGCTGCACTACTACCAGACCCATTATCTATCAACTCATGATTCACGATAATCTGTTTTTTCAATATTCAATACATATTTATTACTATACGCTCGCTTCAATGATAGAGCCACAGGATGCCTAGTTAATTTATTGGTAGGTATATAAAATCTTTGGAGGGCGAGTTTACCCTCTTCCAGTCATCCAATCGAGCTGAATTATTATCACTTCAAATTATTATGATATTTTTTTTTCTTTTTTAAATAAAAGTTAGTTTCATCCTGGCCATCAGTGGATGAACTGATTAGACTGTCTTAACCATTTTAAAAATTAAATAATTTAATTCCTATAAACCGGAGCCAATATCCCAGGATAATATCATTTCCAAGATATTGTGCAAGTTGTGTAACCGTACTTTATAGAATTTGGTTTCTTATATCAGAGTTAAATAATATAATAAAAATTAGTTTAAAAAATGCATCTGAAAAATAAACAAACGTGAAAACGAGGGGCTTGGTCTTATTTTCAACCTTTTTTTTTTTTTTTTTTGGTTTCTGTATTCTTCACCTTAGTTGTATCTATGTGCAAAATTTGGGGAAGAGTAAATGACGGAAAGTGGTTCAAAATTGGGGTAATAGGTGTGCGATAAAACTTAAAAAGCAAAAAAATTTGACGCCATTTTGTTTTTATTTTTTGTTTTTTTGGTTTCTGTATTCTTCACCTAAGTTGTATCTATGTGCGAAATTTGGGGAAGATTGAATGACGGTAAGTGGTTCAAAATTGGGGTAATAGGTGTGCGATGAAACTTAAAAAGCAAATAAATTTGCCGCCATTTTGTTTTTATTTTTTGTTTTTTTGGTTTCTGTATTCTTCACCTTAGTTGTATCTATGTGCAAAATTTGGGGAAGATTGAATCACGGGAAGGGGTTCAAAATTGGGGAAACGGAAATGTGCGATGAAACTTACAAAGCAAAGTAATATAAGACCAGTAAAAAAGGGAACTTTTTTTTTTTCATTTACATCTCTACTTATGAGTTTAATTCCGTTGTTAAATTTTGTAGAAACAATGAATGATTTATTAATATTTGAATGAAATGAGTTGGTTTTTTTTTGTTTGTTGTTGCAGGGAAAGGAGTATGTTTCTGCTAAGAACTTCCATGTAGTTGCCGAGAAGTTGCTTGATATGCTTATGAACAAGTCACCTGGGGACGTGATTAAGTTTGTCAAACTTCTTAAAAGCAACTATCAGTGGCTGTATCAACTGTTTGACGATGATCAAACCAAGGAGTGCCTCCTGCTCGGTGGAGTTCCAGCGCTGCCCAAAATCTTAGCTAAGAGAAAAGAACTGGTAACATTCTTATTTATTTATTTATAAATAGTTATTTATGCACCTAGTGAGTAAAGTAAGCCATTATTCCCTGAGCGAAAAAGTTGGTTCTTGAGGCAAAGCCGAAGAAACCATGGTTCCTAAATCCCGAGGCGAAGCCGAGGTAATTAGACTCTTTAATTCCTGAGGCGCAGCCGAGGGAATAATTCTAATTTGCTCCCGAGGTGCAGCCGAGGGAGATAATTATCGCGAGGGGAATAATGGCACTTTACTCACGAGGTACATACAATATTTTATCTCCAGTAGGAAGAAAATACACATTTTCGTCCATTGCACAGTTTTTATTTATTATTTTCAATATTAAAAACAAATAAGAGTTGGAATTAAACTCAAATAGAAGGTAATTTAGATGCAGGTTATAAACAAAGATAAACATGGTCGAAAAAGCAGTGCCGCCAACCTGATTTCAACAACTTCATTACTTTAGCCATTCATTTTCTACTATTTATAAAATAAGTAAGTTGCAATCTTTACTTTTTTGCCCTACTTTACTTTTTCACCCAACTTTTACTTTTTCCCTCTACTTTTTGAGTTCAGGGATAAAAAGACTTACTTTAGTCCCTCTAAACTAATTCAAAATCATAACTTTTTCTCCCTACTGGAGATAAATACATTTAAAGCTCTTTATCTCAAGGCTCATTTACACTTATCACTTTGGAGGTTCATCTTGGATGATTCATCTGGAGTGAAAAGTATTAATTGCTTTTCACTTTCATTTCTTCCAACGTGAACATCAAAGATAAACGATGAAAGAGTTTTACCTCTTTCAAACTTTGGATGAAACACTCGTTCCTTGAACTGATGAGTCATCCAGAGGGCGCACGTGGGGACAAGTGTAAACATAATGAGGACGCCGCATTCACTACTGAGTGTTCCTCTAAAGCTCTCACCCCTAAGCCCTGTCTGTTTATCAGACGTAACCATTTTACTACGTTTTTATTAGCTTGCTTTCTTTGTTTGTTTGTCCAGTACAAACCTTGCAATTGATTTTTAACTAACTTCCCGAGTAGCTAGACATTTGAAACTTTTAGAATAGCTCAGAACACGATGACAATGCAATATTTTAATAATTTTAGCCATCTTTCAGCAGAATTTAATTAGTTTTCAGCAAATTTTGCTATATGGAATGTTAGGTCAGAAAAAATCCGCAAGTTATTTTATTTGTTTTGACATGTCCCATATTTACAATCTTCATTTTGACGGGTTTCAAATTTGTGATTTTTTTATTATAGAGATTAACATTGAATGACAGCGTAAAAGGAAAAGCAAACAAAGAAATAAATTAATTGACGTGTGACAACTAGGTTTGTTTACACTTGTGTCCTAGGTATCAGTTAAATTTTTCTGCATCTGTACTTCTTTATTTGTACACATTTTTCTTTTTCTTCTCGTACCGTCTTTACATGGGGGCATATCAATGACGGTTTAGATCATTTTACTTAGTGGTTTCAAACAACCTTATCTCAAACTATGAAAAAAATGTGTCCGATACGATAAAACTCATATTATACGAGTACATAGCTTGGTCTGGTGGTTTCTATTTATCTGTTGTTTCATGTATTTGTGGTTAAATTTAATTATTTTTGAACATTTTATCAAAATTTATCATACGAATAATTTTTCCCTGGTGAGGAATCAAACCCAAACCTATCATCTTTGCTATTATTAACTTATTATTTTAATTATTTTCTGAGCAACTTTATTTTTCCCGGGAATACAACTTACATGGTTACATTCATTACTAAAAAGAATATATTTTAGAATTTTATTAATCAAAATCAACTGTAACTTTCTTGAGATTTTTTTTTATTTTTAGAGTTCTTGGGGCTGGCACCCCCCCCCCCCTCCCCAAATGTAAAGCTAGAATTAATTTCTCTGAACTGTATGCCAATTTTTTTTTTCAAATACAACATTATACAGTATTTTTACAAGAATTGTTTTGTGACACTCAGATTGGCCATCTTATGTAAAGGAAAAAAAGACCAGTAATTTACCATGACTTAATGAGCGAATTTTCAAAGAAATCTGTGTATTATTGGTTTATGATAATATAGAAATTTTGGTTTAGAATTTGGATGGGTGAAAAAAAAAAAAGTTTGGTACTCAGGGGTACGGGGTACAAAATAGTATTTACCCTTCAAGGTGCATGTTGTTGGAAAGCTCTTTAAGAGTGCAGTAATTGTTGTTATGTACACTTTTGTCATATTTTCATTTAAGAGGGGGGTAAAATGGAAAAAACACGTTTTTATACTATTTTTAACCCTAAATTGTCAAAATTTGACCCCTAAATGAACTTCAAAAAGGCTGGCCAACGAACTCATCCTTTCTTTTGATATTATTGACATTTTAAAATTTGTTTGAAATTTTTAAGTGCATCCTAAGGGGAGATATCGTCTGGAGTGACACCTACGAGTATATATATACATATATACATACATACATGTACAAAAGTGTTAATTTTAGGAATCAATTCAGAATGCTCTAAAACGGATTTCCATGGAGAAAATTTTCAAACATTTTGAAGCCATTGCAATTGCTTAATTTTCTTTGAAAATTTGCTAAAAATAAAGCCTGTAGGCGGTTATGTAGTGATATTTTTGTTTGCCTTGTTGGCCCTACCTTTGAGTCGTCAAACTCTTGTGGTCTCATTGGCTCCCCACCATTTTTCTTCCAATATCCAGTGCTGCCATCAAAACAATTCTCTTTAAAATTACTGTACAAACCTTATTCTAAACTCTATTCGAAAACCATAAAAAATCAGACTGAGACAACTCAGACAAACTTTCTCATATACGAGTTCATAATTACTTAGCCTTGTGTTTTCCAAAAAAGTTGGTTGTATTGACTGAGATTTTGTGGTAATCAAACATAATGAATCGTTTTGTATCACTTGATGAAACAAAATGAAAAACACTGTACTTGTAAAATATAAGTTTATTGGTCTATACCACAATTTTAATTCAATACAAATCAGACCGGTTTCAGCCTCTTAAATACTAAAATATAACAGTTATAAGAATATACAGTAGAGTCTCGCTAATCCGGGTTTTGACGGGACCGGACCCTGTCCGGATTACCGAAAGTTCAGATTAAACGGAATCAGTTTTAAAATGTCTATAAAATAAGTTTTAGTTGGGTAAAAATATTTAAATCGAGATTTTTATTGTAAAAAAATACTTCTATTAGTCTCAAAGACTGTTCTGTCACCAGTCCGAATATCAAATAAATGAAATTAAAATGGCAATCTATTACGCAGGTGCAGGTATAGAAGAGACTTCTAGGGAAACAAGCTATGTTCCGAAATAAAATTTGAGCAACACCTAATCATTTCACAAAAAGTTAAGACATTGTACACTGGCGGCTTGGCTAAATTTCACGGAACTCCGTTAAACCGCCGCTACGTGTTTCTTAAAATCCTCTCCTCATCTCATATATAATTTTATTTTCTGGAATACTCTACCTTTATATCTTCCGCCCTACATTTCTATGGAACCGAAACAGATTTATCGATGTTCTCACTTATTCATAATTATTCTAAATCTGTTTATTTTTAACAGAAATACCGGGTATTCCTCGTGTTGAACTTTGGAATGTACACCTGTAAACTATACTAGGAACAATTTTATAAATGGTAATAGACAATAAAAGCAGAAACTCCAATAATCTCAACAATTCATGAATCTGAATAACCCTAGTTCCAAATTGTACATAGTTTTTGGCCCGTCCGGATTATACGGATGTCCAGACTAGCGGGGTCCGGATTTGCGAGACTCTACTGTATAAGTATTGTCGGCTATCTTCAGTGACTTATATTTCTAGACTGACAAGAAGGTAAGGTGGAATTTGTGGAATAAGACATTACAGGCATGAAAAATTACAACACTTTAGTTATACATGTTTGTTAGGATCTAAGGAAAGGTGAGACTCTTAACATATCACATGCGTAACTGAAGTGTAGTTCATTATTCGCTAAAATGTTATGAACATATTTTATTAATTGAAATTATGTTTCTTTGAGAAGTTATCTGACTGTGGTGGCATTGTAAACTCTTGTTTATAAATACATATGTTGTGGGAGTAAAGTAAGCCATTATTCCCTGAGCGAAAAAGTTGGTTCTTGAGGCGAAGCCGAAGGAACCATGGTCCCTAAATCCCGAGGCGAAGCCGAGGTAATTAGACTTTTTAATTCCTGAGGTGCAGCCAAGGGAATAACTCTAATTAGCTGCCTCGGCTGCGCCTCGGTAGATAATTATCGCGGGGGAATAGTGGCACTTTACTCACGAGGTACATACCATTTTTTTATCTCCAGTAGGAAGAAAATACACATTTTTGTCCATTACACAGTTTTAATTTATTATTTTAATAAATAACAATAATTATTAGCACTTTTAATAGCAGATATAAGAGATTCAATATTAAAAACAAATAAGAATTGGAATTAAACTCAAATAGAAGGTTATTTAGATGCAGGTTATAAATAAAGATAAACATGGTTGAAAAAGCAGTGCCGTCAACCTGATTTCAACAACTTCATTACATTTGCCATTCATTTTCTACTATTTATAAAATAATTAAGTTGCAATCTTTACTTTTTCGCCCTACTTTACTTTTTCGCCCTACTTTTACTTTTTATCCCTTCTTTTTGAGTTCAGGGATGAAAAGACTCACTTTAGTCCCTCTAAACTAATTCAAAATCATAACTTTTTCTCCCTACTGGAGATAAAATGATTTATATAATATGCATTACTTAAATAAGGTTTATTGTGCTATTTAATTATTAATTAAATCTAAGTAATACCAATTTTAGTGTTTCCTTTATCTTGGAACCAACAAATCCTCATTTCAATGAGCATAGTATATAAGTGGAGCATTTTGATTTGGTATTCGAGTACAATTGAGTCACGTGCTTCTTCTAGGAATGATTTAAACTCTGAATTATATATATATATATATATATTGTGGTATCTTGAAATATACCACATATAAATATAGTAAAATGTACTGTAATAAATAATTATTATAATAATTTAATATAGTAAAATTTAAGAATATGCTAATGAACCTTTTTTAATTATTTTGATGAAGAATATTAATGTTAATTTAATTATTATTTTAGTATTTATTAAGTTATATATTGGATAAACTGTTCTATGACGTCACAACTAGGGCGTGAACCTTTTTTTTAGACATGCGCGATGTCCCTAAAATGTTAGGCGACGGTGGAAGGGTCGTGGTAGGGGGAACGCTCCTTACTTACCTTGCAGCCACGAGACTGGCGTGACGTGTGTACGAGAAGTCCATCGAAAGATGTAAAATTTTATATCCAGGTCGTATATGTAGTATATAGTTTGTGTTAAACTCATTTGTTGTTGAGTCAAGACTCGTGGGAGTCACAAAAATAAATAATTTTTTTTATTCTACTCAAAATTTATTTCGTTAGAGTTGTCTACAGCCGATGCTAATCGGCCGCTACTTTACTCTATTTTACACTACTCTATTACGCTCGACTCTTAACTCTACATTTACTTAGCTTCACAACTCTATATTAAAAGACTCTATTTGTTTTTGCTGTGATTTCACGCTTTGGATCGTTAACTTGGTATTAATGATCTATACAACGTTCATCATTAACTTCAACAAGAATAAATTCATCTTACAGCATTTAAGAATACAAATTTTCTTAGAATTTGGTTTCCCTCCAAAAATCACCAAACCACGCTATCACGACACATTGTTTGTATTACAACAGAAATTTACGAGTATGATCAGAGCTTCACTCTAAATATTATAATTTATTTAATTATATGTATAAACTAAATAAAGGGTTCATATAAATAGAAAAATATATAAATAAAAAATATATTAAATTTAATAAGAAAATTTAATTTAAAAAAATATTAATGAAAGAATTTTAATTGTTTAATTATAAAGAATAATAAAAGCCTAATCTCTACCAATTTATGTTAAATAATTATGTAAAGACCTTAATGTTGAAAGAATTTATATTTAAATATACTAAAAATTTTATTTTGTTCAAACTTGTATTTTTTTATTATTTAATTAATTTTATAGCTACCCGAATTGCAAGAGCTTTAAAGCTGAATACCGTATTTTGGCTACCCGTTTGACAGGGACTTTTTGAAATTGGCCCAACTTGAATTTATTTTTTTTATAAAAAAAAATTTAAAAAAAAAAAAAACTTAGAAATATTTTACGTAATTTTTTTTAAAAAAAAAAATTTTTTTTTTGGAAGTTCAGTTATTATTAATTAAAGCGAGTATTATTTATATGAACCTTTTTTCTTTCTTTTATTACATTAATGGTTGTAACCAGAATGATGTCGAAAAATAATACTAATCTTAATGCGTCTAACGAAAGTTTAAATAGGGTCGAAGTTGAAGTAAACCTTGAACAGAGTCACAATATGAATCAGTGTAACAATAATGATGTAATGTTCCAATTGTTAGAAAGTATTAAAGAATTGTCGAAAGAAGTTAGGGAGTTAAAACAAAATAAATATAACACGAATGTAGAAGTAACTAGAGATAGTCTTGTTAGGAGTGAAATTAGTAATGCAACTCGTCAGAATAACGTAGAAAAATTTTTATATCATTTTGATGGAGAAAGTTCTGAGCTTAATGGCCCTTTAATTTTTATTAGTAAATTAGACAAATATATCACTAGAAATGGATTAGAAGGAGACTATAGATATATCGTAGAAAATTCATTTACCGGATCTGCCGAAGAATGGTTATTTTCTGTTGAAGAAAATATTTCATGGAGTGAGTTTGTAATTAGATTTAAAAAAAGATATTGGAGTGAAAATATTCAGGAACAGATAAGAGGTCGGATTTTATACGGAAAGTATAACGGACAAATTAATCCTTTAACGTATGCACATAAATTGTACAACGAAGCTAAAAGCGTATTTACGGACGATCATATAACAACGAATAGAAAAATATTTACATACATAGGGAAACATTTCGGAAATTTCTTTTATTATGTTTTTAGAAGTACCCGTATTGATAGGATTGAAGATTTTGTAGAACTTTTGACTGAATTTAATGTAGAAGAATTATGTGATAGGAATGTTAATAATAGGCAGTATGGAGGAAATCCTAATAGTCAAAACCATAATTATCATCACGCAAATCATAATAATAACAATGGACCCAAGCCTATTACAGATGGAAATAGACGAAATAACAATAATTATGTGCAAGGTTGGAGAAAATACGATGGTAACGATCGGCATCGTTCAGGGCAAAATGGTCATAATTCTAATGGTTATAATAATGGACAATATAATAGGTCGAACTATAAGAAGCCTGATGAAAAAGAAAATTCAGTTAAGATAAATCATGTAGAGTGTGAAATAGGAGAAGAGAAAAATTTTAAACTAATTACCGAGGACTCAAATCATAATAAATTTCGTAATAATAATAATAGATTGAAAAATATAATTGACGAGCTAATACTTAGAATAGATAATAATAATGAGAATAATAATGATAATATATATTTTGAAAATGAAAATAGTTTAAGATATAAAAATATAAAACATGATTATAAAAATAAAAATATTCATGATAACAGAAGATTTAGGGATTTTTGCAAGAAAAATGATGTAGACTTACAAATCGTGAATAAAAAAGAAGAAGATAAAGGTGATAAGAATCAGTATAAAAATAAACATCGTGATAAAGACAAGTATCTGTATGAAAATAATTTGGAAAGTTTGAATTTAGATTTATTATTTGAAAAGGATGATATATTAGAAAATAGTAATGTCAATAGTGTATTTGAAAATTTCCAGTTTGATGATTTAAAAGTGCCTGAGAAAAAGGAGAATATAAAAGAATTACCTAGTATTGATGGTTTAATAGAAAACGAAAAAATTAATATTTTATTAGATAGTGGAGCTGAAGTTTCGTGTATAAATGATAGTGTGTTCAAATCTTTAATAAAAAAAAATAAGAATATATGTCATCTTCCAGTGAAGGGTGTAAAAGTGTCTGGTGCAAATAAAAAAAAATTATGTGCAGTACAAAACCAAGTTTTTCTAGAAGTTGTGTTAGATAGAGTGTGTCTAAATATTAACTTTTTAGTAATACCAAGTTTGAGTTATCCAGTCATATTTGGAACGGACGTATTTAATGCAGTAAAAGGAGTTATTAGTTATGAAGATAAATTTTTTGAATTTAGAGTGAATGAAACCAAAGGTAAAGTAAAATTTAAGAATTGTTATGTGAATGAAGAAATTAGAATTTTTGGTTTAAATTATCACTTGTTAAATTACCAACCGTTAATCTGTAAAGAAAGTAACATTGACATGGAAATTATGGAAGTAATTAATAATGCAGAAAATCTAAATTATGAACAAAAGAATTCTTTTTTTAATATACTTAATGAATATAAAGATATTTTTGAAGATAGAGTAGGTAAGATTGAAGGATATGAACATAGTTTAAAGTTAAAAGATAATGCTACCTATTTTTACCGTAATTACCCTATCCCTTTTATGAAACTTAATGATGTAGAAGTCGAGATAGATAAAATGTTAGCACAAGGAGTCATTGAACCATCGTCTAGTAGTTACATTAATCCTTTAATTATAGTAAATAAAAAAGATGGATCAGTTAGACCTGTTTTAGATGGTAGATTCTTAAATGCTCAATGTGAAGCACAATATGACATGCCAATGACCATCGACCAAGTTTTTCAACGATGTGAACGAACAAAATTTTTAAGCACAGTGGATTTAAGAAACAGTTTTTGGCAAGTTAGTTTAAAAAAAGAACATAGAGAATTTACTGCTTTTCTATTTAAAGGAAAATGTTATCAATTTACTAGGGTACCTTTTGGATTAAAATCAAGTTTAGCAGCATTGATCAAAGCTCTAAGTTGTGTTATAGATAAAAATTTGGAACAAAATATTATACAATATGTTGATGACCTTCTGTGTATAGGTAACAGTTTTGAAGAACATATAGAAGTTTTAAAAAATTTATTTCAATGTTTTAGGGAAAATAATGTAACAATCAATTTATGTAAATCTAATTTTTTTCGAAAAGAGGTAAATTACCTTGGTTATATTATTGGAAATCAATCTATAAAAACTGACCCAAATAAACTTGACGCAATTAAAAACTTTCCTGTACCTAAAAATAACAGTGAATTAAAAGGTTTCTTAGGACTTGTAAATTTTTATGGTCGTTTTTCAAATAAAATTTCACATTGTATTGGACCTTTGTCAGAACTTCTAAAGAAAAATGTAAAGTGGAGTTGGACTCAAAAGTGTAATGAAGCGTTTAATGATATAAAAAATATTTTTTTAAAAGAGATTGAATTGATACACCCTGATTTTAGTAAGGAATTTTACCTCCATGCTGATTCAAGTGGTAAAGCACTGGGTGTGAGTCTGAGCCAATTGGATTCAGATGGTAAATTTCAACCTATTGCCTTTGCTTCACGACTTTTGAGAACCAATGAACTAAACTATTCAATAACTGAACTTGAACTCTTAAGCTGTGTCTGGGGAGTCAAGAAATTTTATACCTGGCTAGCTTTTACTAAATTTTATATAATTACCGATCATAAAGGACTTACTTATATTAATGCTTGTAAGAACCCTACTAGTCGTGTGAGTAGGTGGATTCAATTTTTGCAGTATTTAGATTTTAAATTCATTTATATTCCAGGAAAAGAGCAAAAGGCTGCTGATGCCTTGAGCCGAGTTGTCGACTTAACTGATCAAAAAGAAAATAATAATTATGTGTTGAATCAATTAGAGTATAATAATCCTTTTGATTTTATAGCTAGTATGCAAGATTACCAAAATTTGGATCCATATTGTAGTAATATAATTAATAATATTAACGATTTTCCTGAATATGTAATAATTAATGATGTTTTGTATATTGACCAGGTGACGGGTAAAAAGTTAGTCATACCTGAAAATATTATAGATAAATTCATATGGAGAATTCACGAGGAGTATGGTCACTGTGGAATTCAAAAATGTTATGAGATGATTAAGGAAGATTTTTATTGTAAACATTTAAAGAAAAATATAACTAGAAAAATCAGATGTTGTCACGTTTGTCAAATTAGCAAAGACTCTAATAAAATAAACTATGCACCATTAAAATCAATTATACCAAATCAACCAGGAGAATATGTATCTGCAGATTTTTTCGGACCTCTGATTACTGGCAAAGGTGGATTAAAATATATTTTTGTAGTAACTGATAATTTTTCAAAATATGTAAAGCTCTATCCTTTAACTAGAGAAACTGGAATTTTGGCAATTAAATGTATTAAAGATTATTGTAAAAATGTATGTAAAATTAAA
Organism: Gerris lacustris; assembly: GCA_951217055.1. NCBI lineage: Eukaryota > Metazoa > Arthropoda > Insecta > Hemiptera > Gerridae > Gerris > Gerris lacustris. The sequence goes on along the minus strand of OX578276.1, from coordinate 161,664,296 downwards.
ACCTTATTAACAGACAATGGAACTCAGTTCTTTTCAAATGAATGGGTTGCCGGTATAAATAAGTTAAATATAAACCATGTATTAACGCCCATCAGGCATCCACAGGCTAATCTAGCAGAAAGAGTAAATAAACAATTAGGTAATGCTTTAAGAGTTTTAATGTTAGAACGCCATGGTAGTTGGACTCAACATATTAGTAATATTGAAAAGAATTTAAATGATACCTTTCACCGCAGCATTTTAAATAACCCATCTACAGTTCAATTCCAATGTAAACCCCATAGATTATGGAGTGAATTTTTACCTTATTCAGAAAATTGTAAACAAGTAAATTTTAATGTCATAAAAGATAATTTAAAGAAGTGTGCTAATTATCGAAACAATTATTTTGCTAAAAATAAAAAATTTAAAAATTTTAATATAGGTGACCAGGTTCTGGTAAAAGCTTTACGAGTTAGTGACAGTGACAAGAGAATAAATGCAAAATTATTACCACTTTATGAAGGACCATATGTAATAGGAAAAGAATCTAAAGATCCAATTTATGAAATTTTAACTAAAGATGGAAGATGTCGAGGTAAATTTCACACAACTATGTTAAAAGGATATAATGTTAGAGAATGTAAAATCCCAGTTGAATTTTAATAAATATATAAAAACAATATATAATATAATATAATTTTTTTTTATGGTTAAGGTATGTTCTATGAGTTCTCGGGTTATTATGAAAGAACAAATGTACAAAAGAGGATTTTCCCACAAATTTATGTAGTTTTAAGACAGGTTAGGGACAATGTCCAAACCAAAATGTAATAAAAATGTATGTAGGAATAAGTGACGTTTGGGCTACAATCCAAACAAATAATGTTAATTTTATTTTACAAGCTGTGTTTAAACACATGATTTCGTTTATTATTTGTTAGTTTTAATATAATGATTTATAATTTGTATTTTATTATTTAATTATATAAAAAGTAAGATGGTAAGAATTTTATATAGAATTCAGACAAAATATGATGTTTTTTTTTTTGGAAATTTTTTCTAAGTTTTTTTTTGTAATTTTTAAGAAAAATACTAATTTTTGTGCTAGAACTTTCTTTAACTCAAGTAAATATGACTAAAGAGCTGCATTAGTTTTATTTGAAAGAATTTTTTTTATAACTTGAAATTTTGATTTTTTTTAATTTTACCGTTTTTTTAGTTGAAGCTGGACTTAGAAAAATTTTGTCAAAGTGGACTTATAAAAATTTTGTTAAAGTGGACTTATAAAAATTTTGTCAAAGTGGACTTATAAAAATTCTGTCAAAGTGGACTTAGAAAAATTTTGTTAAAGTGGACTTGTAATTTTTTTTAAAATTTTTTTTTATTTAATTATATAATGATTTTATTTTTTTTTGGTTTCACCAAATATGTGAACTAAGGAGCTTTATTTATTTTTTTTTAATTTTATATAATTTACATTTTTTTTTGATTTTGGACTTCATTTTTTTTTAAAAAAAAAAAAAAAAAATAAATAATAAAATTTTTTTTTATCATAAGTAAATCAATGCTTAAAGAAATGAGTATGTGATATTGATCATAGTTAGTAATGCTAAAGTTTATTTAGTCATGTTGTGTTAGTCGTTTTATGTGACTTTAAAATTTTTTTTTATGTTTGTTTTGTTTTTTTTGTTTGTATAAAAAAAATTTTAAAACCAAAAAGAGAGGGCAAATGTGGTATCTTGAAATATACCACATATAAATATAGTAAAATGTACTGTAATAAATAATTATTATAATAATTTAATATAGTAAAATTTAAGAATATGCTAATGAACCTTTTTTAATTATTTTGATGAAGAATATTAATGTTAATTTAATTATTATTTTAGTATTTATTAAGTTATATATTGGATAAACTGTTCTATGACGTCACAACTAGGGCGTGAACCTTTTTTTTAGACATGCGCGATGTCCCTAAAATGTTAGGCGACGGTGGAAGGGTCGTGGTAGGGGGAACGCTCCTTACTTACCTTGCAGCCACGAGACTGGCGTGACGTGTGTACGAGAAGTCCATCGAAAGATGTAAAATTTTATATCCAGGTCGTATATGTAGTATATAGTTTGTGTTAAACTCATTTGTTGTTGAGTCAAGACTCGTGGGAGTCACAAAAATAAATAATTTTTTTTATTCTACTCAAAATTTATTTCGTTAGAGTTGTCTACAGCCGATGCTAATCGGCCGCTACTTTACTCTATTTTACACTACTCTATTACGCTCGACTCTTAACTCTACATTTACTTAGCTTCACAACTCTATATTAAAAGACTCTATTTGTTTTTGCTGTGATTTCACGCTTTGGATCGTTAACTTGGTATTAATGATCTATACAACGTTCATCATTAACTTCAACAAGAATAAATTCATCTTACAGCATTTAAGAATACAAATTTTCTTAGAATTTGGTTTCCCTCCAAAAATCACCAAACCACGCTATCACGACACATTGTTTGTATTACAACAGAAATTTACGAGTATGATCAGAGCTTCACTCTAAATATTATAATTTATTTAATTATATGTATAAACTAAATAAAGGGTTCATATAAATAGAAAAATATATAAATAAAAAATATATTAAATTTAATAAGAAAATTTAATTTAAAAAAATATTAATGAAAGAATTTTAATTGTTTAATTATAAAGAATAATAAAAGCCTAATCTCTACCAATTTATGTTAAATAATTATGTAAAGACCTTAATGTTGAAAGAATTTATATTTAAATATACTAAAAATTTTATTTTGTTCAAACTTGTATTTTTTTATTATTTAATTAATTTTATAGCTACCCGAATTGCAAGAGCTTTAAAGCTGAATACCGTAATATATATATATATATATATATATATATATATATATATATATATATATGACATATTTATATAATTATATTAATATGTAGGAGGGAACATAAAATCAACTGTTTCTAGAACTTAAGTTTCACTTCTATAATGCGTGAGAGTCTCACTTATAATTTTTGATTAATGTAGTTGAAATGTGAATTTATGTGCAGTTGGCGCGAGTACGAGAGTCACTATTCAAGCTGAAGAGAGGTCACTTTGTGGTTCTACTTGGTATGCCTGGATGCGGTAAGACTACTCTTGCAGCGCACTGCCTGCATGACGCCACCCTCCTTCAAAACTTCAATGTAAGTCTTCACACTGAGCCACGATCAAGTTTAATCATATTAATTATAGTTAATTGCTTTTTAATAATCATTTATAACTCATTTTTTAATTAATTTTTTCAAGTCTACTTATTATATATTCAATAAATACAAGAAAAATGTATTTACAACTCCTTCTCAGTGTCGTTGGACTTGTGGTTTTGAATTTACGATTTATTTTAAATGATTAATAGCTTAAAATTTGATTTCAATCTACTTTTATATTTATTTTAAACTGAGTTTTTTCTTTATTAATTAAACACCTAAGTATATCTTATCATTTTAGACTTTCTTATTTCATCTTTATTGTTTGTTCTTTAATATGTCGAATTACCATTTCACCTTGCTTTGTGGCTAATAAACTTACATGAATTAATTATATAAGAAACACTTCTCTAAAAGTAGTTTTAAATCGGCTTTCCAAAAAAGTTATCTTGTGTGCCGATGAACTGCGAAAGAGAAGGTGTTTAGAATATGAGGTGAGACAGAGGTTTAAATTTATTTAGTGATCGCTATAAATGGCCTCCATCTTGAAAATGAGAGAATATTAAGGGATGAAACCTCAGAGTAAGGAAGAGGTAGAGGGAGCAATGCAATTGAAAAGTGGTTCATTATGCTCCACCCCTATACTAAACCTCCCAAGCGAGCTCATTCCAAACTAAAGTGACAACAGCACGATCACGTGGTCACTGGTCCTTGTCTTATTGGTCTATTCCTTGTCCTAACGTGCCCACAGACTCTTGTCAACAAAACCTTTAACCTCATCTTGTGCTTTGTTTGATTGTTTTATTATCGAAATGTCAAATATGTCAAAATATCAAATATGAAAAATCTGATGGGATTGCTTTAGAAGACGATTTTGTTTTATATAAGATTGCTTTTGGTTATTAACAACGTAACTGCCTTTAGATAATTAATACGGTTAACAACAAACACTAAAGTACATATATGTATTTATTAGTTATTATATATATGAATTTGTTAGTACATAATATATTAACTGTATTAAAATATTAAATGTAAGAAAATATCACATTATACTTATCCTTATCAGCTATCAGATAAATTTCGAGTTTTATCGATACTGTTTCACCAAACTGCCACTTGGGAGGTTTAGTATAGAGGTGTCGCATAATGAACCACTTTTTGAGACCCCGATTCTATAGTATTGTTCCCTCTACCCCTTCCTTACTCTGAGGATGAAACCATACCAATAGTTTTACCCCCTGGTTAAAATACTGATATGGATGACCAATATAAAATGTTCAAATTTTTTTGGTCCAGATGTCTTAAAGAATGGATTAGTCTTTAAAGAACCTACAATAACATACATACACCCATGTTGACTTACACATAATGTATGAAACATACTCATTCAGTTCTTTTAAAATTTTAATTTCTGATGCTTTTAACATTATAAAGTTCCTAAAATATGATAAGATTTTTCATCTTAGGATCTAAGGATTTCTCTTTATTTCCCTGATTTACTTGATAAATCGACACCTTTGTTTTAGTTGTACCATTTGGATTGTACCGTTACCTAGTAAGTATTTTTGTCTCATTTGAATTATAATTAATTCCAATATTGGTGGAAGAAATAGTGCTTGTTTCACAATTTTTAAGTATATTTATTATTTTGTTCCAATCACGATTATCAATAACTAAAAAAAATAAAAAAATTTAGAGCTTAACAGTAGTAAAGGCTGAATATTATTGAGAATAAATTGGTAGTTCATTTATTTTGTTGACATTTTTGTATTATTAGAGTAAATATAGCTGATTTTATGGAACATACGCATAGCTTAGCTCCCACAGTAATATTTATTATTTATTAGTTTACTAATGTAACAGTACATTACTCCTCTAGTGCAGAAAGTAGCATTTTGCATGCGAGTATGGAGATTGTTGGATTTTAATAATAAATACAGGAAAAAAATGTAATAAACTTTCTGTATGTATGTTCGTATTTCTCTTTGGATAAAGATGACATTAATTCATTAGTTGTATTTTGTGCCGAATTAATTATTTCGGGAGGTGTATTATTCTCCTCATTTTTGTCATAATCACTTGAATCACTCATTGTTTTTCACTAAAAACTCGATATAAACAGTTAATTTAATTAAACAATTAGCAAATTAGTTTTATTAGGTGTAAACAAACTCGCTAATCGTGCGTATAGGTGAAGAATTCTTCTTCTAAAAAAATGAGGAATTATAAAAACGCGCATGCGCAATGAATACAAGTACGTAAAGAATCACTTTCTACGCATCTAAACAGAGATTCAATGTTTATATTTCGTATCAATCGTAGATAAAAGTATTTAATGTAGCCCAGATTCAACACTTCTGGTTGTACACTTTTTACTTTCTCATATAAAGAGAAAGTATTGTGATGGCGCGAAAATTCGATTTTGAGATTTTGATGGATTTACACGTTTTGAGGTCCCCTGAGTCCAAAAAAGTGGTTTTTAAAAAATGTCTGTCTGTCGTCTGTCGTCTGTCGTCTGTCTGTCGTCTGTCTGTCGTCTGTGCAGACGCCTGGAGCCCAAACTACTGGGCCGATTTTGACGAAATTTGGCATACATGTTCAGAAAAATCATACCCCGAGGCGAAATCGAGAAATGAATTTTAGCTCTAAATTTGGGGGCGCTACCCCCCAAAAACTCTGAAAAAACATGAAAAAAAATTATTTCTCGAAAACGGTTCCGACGATTTTGATTAAAAAATTCTAAAATGTAGTCCATTTGAATACAAATCCAATGATATAAGCCGTTTTCCCGGGAAAAATCTAGTTCCTGAGATATTAGCTTAAAACGCGGACGGAGAGAGCCCGGGTTCGATTCCCCGACCAGGAGAAGTTATTTTTATGATAAATTTTGATGAAATGTTCAATAATATTTAAATGTACATTTGAAAACTAATAAATGGAAACACTGGGCTAAGTAATTATAAACTCATATATGAGAAAGTTTGTCTGAGTTGTCTCGGACCGATTTTTTACTTTCTCATATAAAGAGAAAGTATTGTGATGGCGCGAAAATTCGATTTTGAGATTTTGATGGATTTACACGTTTTGAGGTCCCCTGAGTCCAAAAAAGTCGTTTTTAAAAAATGTCTGTCCGTCGTCTGTCGTCTGTCGTCTGTCGTCTGTCTGTGCAGACGCCTGGAGCCTAAACTACTGGGCCGATTTTGACGAAATTTGGCATACATGTTCAGAAAAATCATACCCCGAGGCGAAATCGAGAAATGAATTTTAGCTCCACATTAAGGGGCGCTACCCCCCAAAAACCCTGAAAAAACGTGAAAAAAAAATATTTCTCGAAAACGGTTCCGACGATTTTGATTAAAAAATTCTAAAATGTAGTCCATTTAAATACGGATCCAACGATATAAGCCGTTTTCCCGGGAAAAATCTAGTTCCTGAGAAATAAGCTTAAAACGCGGACGGAGAGAGCCCGGGTTCGATTCCCCGCCCAGGAGAAGTTATTTTTATGATAAATTTTGATGAAATGTTCAATAATAATTAAATTTACATACGAAAACATAATAAATGGAAAACACTGGGCCAAATAATTATGACCTCGTATATGAGAAAGTTTGTCTGAGTTGTCTCGGACCGATTTTTTTACTTTCTCATATAAAGAGAAAGTATTGTGATGGCGCGAAAATTCGATTTTGAGATTTTGATGGATTTACACGTTTTGAGGTCCCCTGAGTCCAAAAAAGTGGTTTTTAAAAAATGTCTGTCCGTCGTCTGTCGTCTGTCGTCTGTCGTCTGTCTGTGCAGACGCCTGGAGCCTAAACTACTGGGCCGATTTTGACGAAATTTGGCATACATGTTCAGAAAAATCATACCCCGAGGCGAAATCGAGAAATGAATTTTAGCTTCACATTTAGGGGCGCTACCCCCCAAAAACCCTGAAAAAACGTGAAAAAAAAATATTTCTCGAAAACGGTTCCGACGATTTTGATTAAAAAATTCTAAAATGTAGTCCATTTAAATACGGATCCAACGATATAAGCCGTTTTCCCGGGAAAAATCTAGTTCCTGAGAAATAAGCTTAAAACGCGGACGGAGAGAGCCCGGGTTCGATTCCCCGCCCAGGAGAAGTTATTTTTATGATAAATTTTGATGAAATGTTCAATAATAATTAAATTTACATACGAAAACATAATAAATGGAAAACACTGGGCCAAATAATTATGACCTCGTATATGAGAAAGTTTGTCTGAGTTGTCTCGGACCGATTTTTTTTATAAAAGACACAACATACAAATTATCATAATAAGAATTTTCGACTTTTAAATTAACACAAATTTCTACGTTCAAATTTAAGGTCTTTTACACAACACACTTCTTTTGTTTGGTTTACACAACAATTGCCTTTTTTAGCGTTTCGTTGGTAAAAAGAAAAAAATACAATGCTTCCGTTACCTTCGGTAAGCTCGGAAGCAAAACCCTTATAGTTTTGTTCTGTCACTCTGTACGGTTTAAATGAATTTTACAATAAAAAGAGACAAAAAACATGAAACTTTGGAGCATTAATGATCGTTTGGACACGCACACAGAAAAAATATAATGTGTTGAGTAGAGATAGATGTTTTAAGGTGTGAATGAAAATAACAGTTTACTGATAATTTTTTTGTTTAATCAAAAAGCTTTTTTAAATTATTATTATTTGTACAATGACGGTTTGGTAAAACTGATTATTATTGGTTGTTCTAGTTATTATTATACTGACTGAAGACCTTAACGTCTCGGAGTAACATGCAATGAACTGTTATTTTTATTCACATTTTATAATGTCCATCTCTACTCAACTCATCATTCATCATATTATAGCAATGTGTTCTTTAACTTCACGTTTATCAATTTTAATTAATGGAAAAATGTCACGAACTCAAAATTATCAGCTGTTCAAATCCAAAATGGCGGATAATTCACGTCACGCGAATTTTTTTTTTTTTTTTTTTTTTCACATATTCTATGGGGTATAAAATGAACGGTATTGGAGAGTAGATAACAAAAATATATAACACTTGTGGAAAGTGTTTAATTTTTCCTGCCATTTTGACAACCCCCCTCCTTATACTAATTAGGTGTCTCCCCCCCCCCCCTGATACTAAATTAATTTTCACTATACCAAAACCCTTTTTATGTGAGAATTCACGCTCAGCAAATTTATTTATCAAAGCAGCAGCATTTAGTTGTTAACATTATTATTATTAACTTTTATACCTTTTTGTTAACTTAACACTTTGTTTGTTCTTGAGATATTTCATGAATTAGGATTTTAATTTTTTCTTGTTGGAAAATACACTTAAGTATGTTTCAATCATTAGATTTATCAAAATAGAAATTTCCGAGTATATTTATTTATAGCAGATTTATTTACTTTTTTCCTTCTTCAATTAAAATGCGTTAACTTTACAACAGAGCTTCTACCAGGGTGATTGTGTTTTGGTTAATCTTACTCAAGCAAATAAAACTAAATTTAAATTGTAATAATAAAATAGCACTTTAGATTTCCACCTGTTGCACTCGCATCATTATTACGCACTGCTTGCCTGTCTCACACTTTTTTTGTTGTATTAATAAAATGTCATTTGTTTTATTTAAAATGAAAAATTATGAAGGCAAATAATTTTATTTGTTGTAAATGTAATGCTTTTTACTATTTATTTGTTTTCCACTTGGACTGCTATCGGGTTGTCTCTGATTATGTTAAGTTCATGTACATTAAGTGTCGAATTATCTTCAAATCACGCCTGGAAAGTTTTCATTAATAATTAGTTTTCGAAAGAGAAGAGGCAAAGGAGGAAAAGGAAGAGGAATGGATATAAATGGGTTTCACTTAAATGGATCCGTGCTTTGATACACAGAAGTGCATGTTTATCTGTTTTTTTAAAATATCCGTTGATGGTTTTATGTGTGTGCTTTTTATATTTCATATTATTATTCTATATTTATATTTGTGTACTTGTCTTCAACCCATTATCAGTGCTCCTATGTTCCTAGTGCTAATACGAGGTCTGGCTATTAACGAGACTGCTTATGAAAAAGAGTTTTATTTTAAAAATTATTTGACAATCGAATGCTCCCCTTCAATGTACTCTGTATTGGAATATCCAGGTTTCTCCATCGTTCCTGGCTGCTGAGCATATTTTGTATCACGTCCTCAGGAGTTAGCTGACCAATCTCTTCCTCCAGTCTCCTTCTCTCTGAAGCCCATCTTGTGCAAGTGAAGAAGGTGTGGTGTACGTCATCGATGTCGGAATCTCCATAGGGGCATGCCGGGCTTTCTTTCTTACCCATCCTATGGAGGTAGGAAATTTCCAAGCTTACGAAAAAATTCTGAGACAGAAAAAATCTGAAGAGGAGAATGTCTCCTAAGGAAAAAAAAGTTATAATAATAATTAGTACAGGAGGGAATACAAAAAGAAGGAAAGCCTACAGAGCTCAATACGAGGCCTCCACTCTGAAGTAATGTGAAAGCGGTTCCGGAGGGGACTTCAAGGCCTGAATGGGAGGGAGGTTTTAGTGAGTAAGAGTCTCACACACCAGGGGACTACCGTAAGTTCTCTGAAGGTGCAATGCAGCATTTCCCCCTTCAAAAAAAAAGAAAAAGGTTTCATCGTAAGTGATGATCGCAAGTGATCAGTCAATTCAGGCTCTTCATCTAACCTCTCAAGAAAATCTGAGCAGATCTGTCTTTTGGTCAGGGGTCAAGTATTTGGGACCAACTTCGCACAGACTTTCGTCATGTAAAATTTGTCTGACAGTTTCTTTCTAGGCGTTTACAGTCTCAGCATTCATCCGAATGCTCTTATTGCGATCTCCATGCTCAATTTCATTGATTTTGGTCATTGTCTGCGGAATTGAAACAGTGACAGGTCGAGCTGGACTTTGGTCATCTTTGGTGCTCTCTTGGTCTTCAGAAAACCGTTTATACCATTCCAAAACACAAACACGAGATAGAGAATTCTCACCATAGGCCTCTTTCAACAATTTATACCACTCTGTCGGAGTTTTTTTTTTTTTTTTTTTTTTTTTTTTTTTTAATTTAATGAGAAATTTCACATTGATTCATTGCTGGTGTTTTTCATCACACATTGCTATCGGCAAGAGAAAAAAACACATTCACTTTTAACCTCTATAGAAAAAATACTACTACAGCGACAAAAACGTGTCTTCGTAGTGGAATAGTAGACACTTCCAGCTCTCCAACGCTGAATTTGTTCTCCCCCCCACCTCTAGGATCCTCTCTTATTTATTTGCGTCTTGTTATTTAATAGCCAGAACTACTGCATTTGGCCTAACCGTTGAATTAAATGACAAAAGTTTTGTTTCCAAAAGCTTCATACAAACTAATCAGGTATACTTTGTTTATGAATTATATTATTAAGAATTCAATGCCCCTAGAATTGCAGTTTGAAGGCTATTTATTACATTATTAAGAATTCAATGCCCCTAGAATTGCAGTTTGAAGGCTATTTATTACATTATTAAGAAGACAATGCCCCTAGAATTGCAGTTTGAAGGCTATTTATTACATTATTAAGAATACAATGCCCCTAGCATTGCAGTTTGAAAGCTATTTATTACATTATTAAGAATTCAATGCCCCTAGAATTGCAGTTTGATAGCTATTTATTACATTTAAGAATACAATGCCCCTAGAATTGCAGTTTGAAGGCTATTTATTACAATTAAGAATGTAATGGCCCTAGAATTGCAGTTTGATAGCTATTTATTACATTTAAGAATACAATGCCCCTAGAATTGCAGTTTGATGGCTATTTATTACATTATTAAGAAGACAGTGCCCCTAGAATTGTAGTTTGAAGGCTATTTATTACATTATTTAGAATGCAATGCCCCTAGAATATCAGTTTGAAGGCTATTAATTACATGATTAAGAATACAATGCCCCTAGAATTGCAGTTTGATGGCTATTTATTACATTATTAAGAATACAATGCCCCTAAAATTGCAGTTTGAAGGCTATTTATTAAATTATTAAGAATACAATGCCCCTAAAATTGCAGTTTGCTGGCAATTTATTACATTATTAACAATACAATGCCCCTAAAATTGCAGTTTCAAGGCTATTTATTACACTTAAAAATTCTTTTATTTTGTTATTACGATACATAACCATTTTTAATGAAGTTTTAATTTAATCTGAGTCAGTTTGCAAGTAGTCTTAACGTTCCTCACTGGAAACTGGAAAGTGAAGAGCCAGGTTATGTAGTATAGCAACACCGTATGTAAATATAACATTACCCACTTCGCTCAATGTGGTATAAAGATCCAGTGATTATTGTGTATTTAATATGATGCAAAGCTATATGTACAAATTAATGGACTATTCTTATTGTTAAAATTGATGGTTTTTATCCCGAGGAAGGAAATACATTATTGCACATCTGTTATTACTAGAAGCTAAATACCACGAAAAATTTTTGTGCCGGAAGGTTATAGGCATGTTATAGTTGAACTCAACAACAGGTTATAATAATAGTTTTATTTACCGTATCAGTTTTAAGTTGTTTCTTCTTCTTTAGCTAATTTTCATTGGAGTAATTAACTAATGTGCCTTGTGCCTATTATAGTGCCATATATTTTTTTTTTCTTTCTTTAATAAAAAGAAATATTGTTTTGATCAAAATGTTTTCACTCCCTTTCAAGAAAATAGTGAGAAAGAGAGCTCGTACTTCACCAATTTTTGAGCTCTGCAAAAACACTAAAAACGTTAGTGTGAACACAGACACCTCGAAAAAGAAAAGAATTACTTTCTTTAGCCAGAATTCAGTAATAAATTGTGAATATATATTTCTTAAGAATATCATTAATGTAAAAGAGTACTGTAATTCATGTTAAAAAATCAAAACAATTTTGACTGATGTAAAAAACGGGGAAAATTAAATAAATTTACAACCATACGAAATTGGCAGTCTATTTCTCCTTTATTTATTTTTATTTTTTATAACAATAAAGGTAATAATGCAGCTTTTGTGAAATTTAAGTGAGCTGTTATGTTGATTTCAAAGATTAATGTGATTATATCAACATTATTATACTTCGGGTACGGGGTATAATGAGTAGTATTTTTCTTAAAGAAATATAATAAATTATAAGTCCTATTCCTATTGAATATTAAAGCTTATTCAATTCAGCTAAATTAAACTATCACAATACTTTTTTCAAACAAAAACCAGCCTCTTAAGTATTCTTTATTATAAGTCTTAGTCTTAGCCTAGCACAGTTCAAAATTGTTCTGTAAAAATGTAATATTTTCCAGACTGATTCCTGTTATTTTTAGGTACCTGTAAATATTTTTGTTTCACAAGTTTAGATTGTAAAAATTAAAAGAATTATTATTGATTCCACTCTTCTTTTGCAATCCAAGTCTTGGAAAATGAACAAGTAGTTCCCTTTTCTTGCTTCCTACAAACACTTAAATGTTACCTTTATACAGAAATAAATGATTTACTACATTTTACAATGTATTTTTTTAATTACTATTATACAGATAAATACTAAAAAAGTAACGCATAACATACTATTCAGTAAACCCATACAACGTTCACGAGTTATAACCTTCTCTTGTTGATGAGGTTCAACTGTAACCTATTATCTAGGATTGTATCCTCCCTTCACAAAAATTTTTCGTGGTATTAAGCTTCTAGTCTGTTATTGACTAATATTTTTGTTATTGACTTTTATTTAAAAATATCCAAACAATTTATCTCTTATTTAATTGTACGATAAAATCTAAATTGTAATCGTACTCATAGTGAAATAATAAATGACATAAGAGACATGGTCGATAAAGTATACTGATTTGGTTTTGGATTTTTTCAGAATTCCGTGCTGTGGGTCTCGACGAATTTCGACGACATATCTTCGATTCAGACGAATATTAATATCTTACTAAAAGACAAATCTGTCCAATTACTGGGCGATACAAAAAACGATAGACTCCTGCTGATGAATGCGTAAGACTATTTCTATATTTTTCTATTAGTATAATTTTTTTGACTTTGTGTAAGTAATTAAAATGTGCTGTTCTATTTTCTTTCTCTTAAAATAATTTGTCTGTATTATTAAAAAGGTTTTGTAGTAATCCATTGCAAGTCTAATGATTTAGAAAGAGGAAGGGTGAACTGAACTGCATCTCTAGAAAGGGTATAAATATATACTTCTTTAGATTGTTACTTCCCTATGATTTTTTAGAATATAAAAATTACTTTGACTAAATTACTATTAATACAAAGAGATGTTTAGTCCATTGTACTTAGGGACAAAGAAATGTCACACTTCTGTTTTTATAAGGGGAGTAACAGTCTAAAGAAAAACATTCTGTGTACCTTCTTTCCATTGATACTCCCCTCTGTTTTTTTCAATTCAGAACAAAGGATTTAGGGAGGCAATGTATGTTTTAGTCCCTCAGATGAGTAGATATGTTTAGTGGCTGGATTACCCAAACCCGTAATATCCTAATGTCCTAATAAAAATAATATATTTGCACTTAAACATCGTTACAGAACCAACATCAACATCAAGATCTAAACTATTAGTGAACCCGTACCTAAATGTCGCCGTTGTTAGGATTGTTAAGGTGATAGATAATGCATAAGTTAATTTAGGAAGAATAACAGGTTTCATCGTCAAAGTTTAGATTCTCTATATATGTTATTTAAATTATGTTCCATTACGGAGGTAGAGTTTTGTTTTTGTAGTTTTAGGTTTCTGTAGGAAGTAAAAAAGTCCAGTCATGCACCATGACTTAATGAGCGAATTTTCAAAGAAATTTGCATTGTATTATTGGCTTATGATAATATAGGAAAATTTTGGTTTAGAATTTGCATGAATGAAAAAAAAATTGATACACAGGGGTACAGGGTACAAAAGTCAAAATAGTATTTACCCTTCAAGATGCATGTCGTTGGAAAGCTCTTTAAGAGTACAGTAATTGTTGTTATGTACACTTTTATCATATTTTCATTTAAAAGGGGGGTAAAATGGAAATAACACGTTTTTATGCTATTTTTGACCCTAAAGTGTCAAAATTTGACCCCTAAACGAACTCCAAAAATTCTGGCCAACGAACTCATCCTTTCTTTTGATATTATTGACATTTTAAAATTTGTTTGAAATTTTTAAGTGCATCCTAAGGGGAGATATCGTCTGGAGTGACACATATATACATACATATATACATACATACATAAAAAAAGTGTTAAATTTTAGGAATCGATTCAGAATGGTCTAAAACGGATTTCCATGGAAAAATTTTTCAAAAATTCGCATTACAAAAATTTTGAAGCCATTGCAATAGCGCAATTTTCTTTGAAAATTCGCTAAAAACAAACCTTATATAACGGCTCTGTCTGTCTGTCTGTCTGTTGGCTTGTTTCAATTCATAAACTACTATAGCTAGGAACATGAAATTTGCACACAGGTGCATCTCGGCATTTGAGACAGCTGTACACTATTTGGAGTTTTCACACTTAATATTTTCAAGATGGCGGTCAATATGGCTGGTTACTAAAAAAAAGTTTTTAGTCACCATGACATGTTATACATCAATTTAAAGGTCTTGAAGTGTAGAATATGCAACTATTAAAATTTTACTTATAATTTTGTAGTTAATCATACAGAAACCGGTGTTTATCGCCTCACATACTTACTGAAAGCCTTACTTAGTGAAGCATACGTACTTACTTAGTGAAGCACACCTACTTTCTTAGTGAAACACACGTACTTACTTAGTGAAGCACACGTACTTACTTAGTGAAGCACACGTAATTACTTAGTGAAGCGCGCCTTACTTGTTTTAATTAGATCGATGTTGAGGAGAATTTAGAATTTGAAGATGAAACATGTTATTCTTCCTAATGAACTTATGTATTATCACCTTAACGATCTTCACAACGGCGATATTTAGGTACGGGTTCACTATTAGTTTAGATCTTGTTGGTTCTGTAACGATGTTTTAGTGCAAATATATTATTTTTCAGGCTTGAGAATGGCAGGTTAGTGCCGAAACGTTGCCTAGATAAATTACATTTTTATTATTACCCTAAAAGGATCTACACTAAACTCTTAATTAATAAAGGGTACCACCTTAGACTGAATTATAAAATTATTAAATTTCCTTTTTTGGCATAGTTCATAAATAAGTTTGTAGAGATATTAATCACATGTAGTACTTTCGGCTACTTAAATATTTTATTGTGAATAACTTTTATTAATGCGAGAAACAAACTTATTTGTTGTTTAATGTTTTCAGACTCTCTGGGAGTGAATGTTTGATGGTTTTGGACGATGTACAATCCCCTAGTTTAGTGGAAGCTTTGAACATCGGCTGCAAGATCCTAATTACTGCCAGGGACAAGACTGTTATGAGAAATTTTGAAGCAGTTACGGAATTCATTGACGTATGTTACTTCTTCTGTTAACCTTGTTTTTAAGTGAAAATTTCTGTTTTCTCCGAATAAATTATTCTCTTATTGGTAGCTTCACTAATCTAGGAATAAAAAGGACTAAAGTCAGTAAAATTATATTTAATTTTAAATCAAATTATAATTATCATTAACCACGGGAGACATACAGAGAAAAATAGAACCCATCACCAGGACTTGAACCACGGGCCTCCTATATATCCGTTACAGGCGCTCTTACCAACTGAGCTATACTGGAGAATGATTTTTTTTCTGTCGTTACCGATACAAATTGGTAAGAGCGACTGTAACGGATATATAGGAGGCACGTGGTTCAAGTCCTGGTACTGGGGTCTATTTTTCTCTGTATGTCTCCCGTAGTTAATGATAATTATAATTTGATTTAAAGTAAAATTTCATCTTTCCATTGTATGAATACTACCTAAAACTTAAAAATTTGAATTTCTAATTGATTGTACTAGGTTCAGGTACTAATTGAGTACTTTATAATTATAAGCGTTAATTCTCGGTCTAGTTCTATTGCCGTGAATATTTGGCTTGCTAGAGTTGTAGAAAAGATTTATAGTAAAATTTAATCTTTCCGTAGTATGAATACTACCTAAAACTTAAAAATTTGAAATATATTTCATGTTTATAATAGTCCGAGAGATGGCGTACAAAAAGTGTCTGACTGACATCATTTAGCTTAGACTAGGCTCTAAGCTAGATAATATTAATTTGTTTAACTATAAGAAAAACTATTTTTTCTTTTTTAAGAACAACTTCAGACGACAACTGGTTTAATAATCCAATTTAAGATTTAAGGAAAACAAAAAAACTTGTTATAAGATATCAGAAAGTAAGCAACTATAGAACATTATATTATTTTACAATATGACAAGCTGTCAACAAAGACTAATATTATTCTACATATCTCCCCGCTCCACAAGACTTCGCTTCTCTTCCAGCCTCCTCGATCTTCGGGGCAGCTCTCTCTCATCTCCCACCTCCTGACTCCGCGTCTCGTCTCTATCATCCTCAGCTGCTTCCTTTTCCTTTCCCCTCCTACCATTACTTCATAAGATAGATCTCCCGTACGGTTGATAACCTCTCCTGGTTGCCACCCTTTTCCCAATTCCAATTTTATCCATACTGCTTCCCCAGCTTCAAAACTGCGCTCCCGGCTTTTTTGTCATGGTATCCTTTCTGCTTCCAGGCCTGCCATTCCATTCTTTCCCTTGGGTTAGGCTTTAGTCTGTCCAATGGGGTTGGAAGCCTTCGCCCCATAAACATTTCTGCTGGACATCGCCCAGTAGTGGTCTGAGGGCTATTCCTATATGTCATAAGCACTTGTTGCAACCCTAAAACACAGTCTTTACCTTGTCTTCTACAAGCGGCATATCTCTGTTTAAGTGTCCGAATTGCTCTTTCTGCTAAGCCATTTGTTTTCGGGTGGTACGGTGCACTTCTGATTAACTTTATGTTGTTGGCTTTGCAAAAAATACTGAACTCTTCAGACCTAAATTTAGGTCCATTATCTGTAACTAACTGACGAGGAACTCCGTACCGCGCAAACCACTGCCTCAGTCGTTGAATCAGAATATTAGTAGTTGTTCCAGCTAAAACCTCGACTTCAATCCATTTCGAAAAAGCATCGATCCCTACTAACCAATATTTCCCATCAACTGGCCCCGCAAAATCTAAATGTACTCTGTCCCAAGCCTGCTCTGGAATACTCCAAGGGTATAGAGGGACTTCGGCTTCCTTATCTCTTCCCACTTGACAGGGAGTACCCCGTTTTACAAATGTTTCCACATCTCGATCTATATTCAGCCACCAGACATAATACCGTGCTAGTGCCCTCATTGCTGCAATCCCCGGGTGACCAATGTGAAGAGTTCTTAATATACTAGCCTGCAGTGACTTGGGGATAACCGCTCGGTTGCACCATAAAAGAACACCATCATCATACGATATCTCATCCTTCCTTCTCCTAAATCCTTTCATGTCTTCCGTTTCCTCTCCTTCTACGGGCCATCCATTTTCTACATATCGTACGACTCGCATCAGGTCAGGATCTGTTTTTGTGTTTCTCTTGAGTTTCTCCAAACTCACTAACTCTTCTGCTCCACCTTCCATGCAATTTATTGATATTTCCTCGTATTCTTCTTTAGGATTCGGAAGTCTAGATAAAAAATCAGCGCACCCATTCTCAACTCCTCTTTGGTATTCAATCTGGAACTTATATTCCGAAAGTACCAATGCCCATCTCACTAACCGGTTATTTGCTACCTTTGGTAAATTACGCTTAACGCCAAAAATCCTTTCCAGTGGTTTGTGGTCCGTCCGTAAAATAAAGGTATGTCCGTACACGAACTGATGGAACTTTCTTACTCCAAATACTAGCGCTAGTGCCTCTCTATCAATCACGGAATATCGTCCTTCTCTAGGTGACAATTTTCTCGACGCATAGGCTAACGGCCGTTCCGTTCCATCTGCATATTTATGAAGCAGATTACAGCTCCCAATCCAATCTCTGACGCATCACAAGCAATCACCACTGGCTTCTTCACATCATATGGTACCACTACTTCGGCACCCATCAGCACTCTTTTCACTTCTTCAAATTCTTTTTGCTCCTTTTCTGCCCAATTCCATTTCACCTTTTTTCCTGTCAATTCGTGTAATCGGGAGCACTTAGCGTGTAATTTCGGAATGAATCTTTCATAAAAATTAATACTTCCTAAAAACGATCGCAACTCCGTGACGTTTTTTGGTGTTTCTATATTCTGAATGGCCTCCACTCTCTCTGCCGTTGGATGTATTCCATCTTTATCTATCAGGTACCCCAGATATTTTACCGACTGTCTCAAAAATTTGCATTTCTCCATTTTAGCTCTGAGCCCCACGGCTCTAAATCTACGTAATACCTCTCTAAGCGTTCCCAGATGGCTTTCCCGATCCGGTCCTGTAATTATAAAATCATCCAACAACACACCTACTTGTCCCACATCTCTTAACAAGGTATCCATAAATCTTTGAAATATGGCCGGACTAGTGGACAATCCAAAAGGTAATCTTTTATATCTGAAATATCCCACATGTGTTGCGATGATAAGAACGTTTTGGTCACATTCTTCGACTTCCATTTGTAGGTAGGCGTCCCGTAAATCTATAACTGTAAATTCTTCTCCTCCTACCAATCTCGATGTCAAATCCTCAAATGTAGGCAGTAAGTGTTTGTCTTCAACGAGGTCTCTATTTAAAGTTACGCTGAAATCTCCACAGATACGTACCCCTTCTCCCTTTTTTGCGTTCACTGTTGGTGTTGCCCATTCTACTGGTATTAGTGCTGGGTCCACGGGTTCTATCACCCCTTTATCCACCAACCGACCCAACTCTTTTTCTACTTTTTCTCTAAGTGGGAATGGGACCCTTCGTGCTGCAAATGATCTGGGTTGCGAATTTGATTTAAGGAACACCCTAGCTTTAGTTCCTTTGATCGTCCCCAACTCATTTTTGAACACATCTGCATACTCAGCTAACAACCTTTTTATTTGAGTTGGCATTATTTGAAGTTTTCTATCCTTAATTTCATCTTCTCTTTCCAGTGTAACTGTATGCACTTCTACGCCTAATGGAAGCTTCATCCCGAATGCTAAACACCATGGCAACCCAAACAGTGGTACATCTTGATCTTCCATTACTACTACCGGTAGCTTCTTGATCTTCTTTCCTACTTTCACCTCCACATAACCCTTTCCTTTAGTAGCTAATGGCTTCTTACCATATCCTAAGATTTTTTCCTCTAGTTTTACTAACGGTGGCCTCCCTATTTTTTTCCACCAATCCTTGCTTATAGTGGCTACTCGTGCTCCTGAATCAAATTCCATGAGACATGGTACTCCGTTCAATTCTACTTTGATTGATGCTCGCGGTGCCCGGCGTGTAATGCTACGAACGGTCTGTAAGGTATACTCCTCACTACTCTCTTGACTCCTTAGATCAGCCTCAGGTTCTAATGCCCTTACAGCCTTTGTCCTCTTCCTTTCCTGAGTGCAAACCCATTTAAAATGGCCCCTCTCTTTACATCTGTGACATATGGCCTTACTTGCAGGACATCCTCTATCTCCGTGTTTCCTCCGTACACCACACGTTGGACAAGGATCCTCCCATTTACTCTTATCTCTATTTAATCTACCTATAGAAGTATTTTCTTCTACCTTATCTGCCAATGTAACCTCCGTTTGTGCTCTCTCCATTGACACCGCTAGTTCCACGACTTTGTTAAAAGTCAAAACCTCACCCGTTTCCGTGACACCTTCCGGCCACCGCTGCCTCGCTTCTATTTCAAAATTTTTACATCTTGCCCCTGCGACAAATCTGTCCCTTAATCTCTCGTCCCACGTCCTTTCGTAATGACATAATTGACTAATTTCTCGAAGTCTATTAGCAAAAACCCTACAGTTCTCACCCTCGTTTCTGGACGTTCTTTCGAATTCGATTCTTGCCGCAAACAATGTCACTTCTGGTTTAAAAAGTTTATTGCATTCCGTAATTAACTCCTCCCACGTAGTATTGTCGACTAAACCCGGTAAAAAATGATTCTCAATTTCTCTAAGAGGTTTTGCTCCTATATAAGCCAACAAGAGATCTCGGCGGGCTAACTCCTCTGCCGGTCCATCTCCTCCCAGGCCTTTCACTCGGCATGCTCTTTTAAATTGAGATAAATAACTTACCCAAGTTATGTTTTCTTTTTCGAACCCGTGGAAAGAAAATTTCGACATGCACCGTCTGACATCTTCCGTTTCCTGGTCTTCCTCATCCTTTAATTGCCTCTCGGCCTTTTTCGACTTCTTTCTGCTCATCCTCGTCGCCAATATAAGATATCAGAAAGTAAGCAACTATAGAACATTATATTATTTTACAATATGACAAGCTGTCAACAAAGACTAATATTATTCTACACTTGTTCTATAAACAAAAATAAAGTAAATTAAAATAAAATAAACTAAAAATGTTTTTCGCTTCCGCGACATTCCCCAGAAAACCTTTCTTCTCATTCCGCCGCTACTTCTAGGGGAATTAATTTTGAAATAGGACGGGTGAGTACAGTTTCTTCTGTCTTGACCTTTGCAGCTCTTATTTTTCCGTCCGCACTGTGTTTAACTTCGGTGATCATTCCAATCTTCCATCTTTGACGAGGTTTCAGTTCTTCATGGATGTGGACAACCTCTCCAACCTGCGGTACCTGCTGACCTCCACTGCCTGGTTTGTTTGCCCTTTCTCTGAGTTGAGCCAGGTACTCAAATCTCCAGGATTTCCACGCGGTCTGAAGGATTTCTAATCCCTTTCTCCATTTGTCAAGAAGAATTTGATGTGCCTTTGCTTCATTGAAGTTATCCCTTTCCGGGCAAGTGCTACTCTTAGTTTCTCGTAGCATTAGGAAGTGGTTTGGCGACAGTGTTTCGCCCTCTCCCTCTCCCACATAAACCAATGGTCGACAGAATTATTTTCTGTTATAATAAAACCACAAAACTTTTTTTTTCTTTTTTTATAATTATATAATTTGTCTAGGTATATTAAACATGCATATGCAAGTTTTGATGCATCAGAAATGCAATGCAATTCATATACGTCGTTAAACACACCTATTTTTATTTTTATTTCAATAAATGTACTTTTTTGTAAATGCTTATGTATCTCTTTCCAAATTTCTATAAAATCATTAATTAATTCACCCCATTCTAATTTTTTCTCCAAGATTTGTTTAATAAAAAAATTTGCCTTGATTTTAATTGGTGCTGCTAACCCTAAAGGATCGAAAATTGAACTTACTTTTTTAAAATATATCTTTTTGTATTTAATTTTTGGTTACCTTGTTTCATTTTAACTCTTAATTTATTTTTTATCGTATTCCAACGAACCCCTAATGTGGATATACAATCTCTTTCTTCCCCGTCTGAAGCAGGAATTGGACTTAGAAATGCTTTTTCATTCCTAAACACCTCATGACGTTTCTGTATCAACTCTGTGTCTATAGATATTCGCTTGTATAATGAACTGAACTTACCTAATGATAAATCATAATTTTCTGTTAGTATATCATGTGGAGGATATTGCCTCCATGGCCACGATACACTATACCTACCAATTGCCTTTTGGTTAGTACTTTTTTCATATTGAATCAAAGCTAAATCACTGTCAGTTTTGTCTAAATTTTCTTTTATTCCTAAAATTTCTAAATTCCCAATTAATTTTAAGTCACATTCGGTTTGAAATAATACAGATTCCGAATCATTCTTTTGCTCACAAACTATGTGCTCACTATTGACTAATAAAGTATGAATATTATCTGAATCTGTATCTCGGATATCTCTGCAAAGACTGCCGCTGTCAAAGATTGCCCTTTTATTAAATGACTTACTTTTGTCTAAATTGTTTACTAAAACAGTCGCAGTTTGTAAAGAGATACTGTTACCTTGAGCCAGTAATTGAACTTCTTTATCATTTTGTTTTTCTATATCAGAACTATTTTCAATTGATACTATTGAAACTACTTTTTTAGATTTAACATATGTTGGACAAAGGCTACGATGGTGATGAGCCTTTTTCTTGCAGTGGAAGCACACTTGTTGGCTTTTACAGACTTTAGCTGTATGGCCTTTTTTTAAACAAACAAAACAGTTGCCATCTAATTTTTCCTTTCTTTCTTCTATTGTTCTGTATTTGTTACAAGAATCTGACCAGTGCTGGTCAGAGCAGTATTTACAATTTGGTTGTTTAACCAGCAAGGCATCTGTTGAAACCCTACTCGGCCTATGACTATCCCTATCTGACGTTGTATTGCCCAATCTTTGTCCTTTAGATCCTAACCCTATTCCTACACTAGATTTTTCTTTCATACTAATAATTTTATCTAATCGGTTTCTTAAAGTTTTACAAGTAAAGTTATTTGAGGTTTCGTCACTTTGAAACATCTCAAATTGTTCCAACAAGCCATGTATTTGTAATGGAAATTTAGATCTTATTATGGATACATAACTACTATTGTTTGCATCAACTCCTAAACCCTCTAATGATCTACACAACGATTCAATTTCATCATATGTATTTCGTAATTTATCTGGAAAATTATTTGAAATATTTAAATTTCTAAGTTTTGACAGCAAATCCTCAATAATTAATTGCTTATTTGAAAACCTATTTTTTAGTAAACTAATCGCCGCGTCATAATTTGATTCTGTCAATGAGAGACCAGCTATACAGTGAGCTGCTTCCCCCGTTAGCTGCTGTTTGAGATAGTTAAATTTGTCAATTTTTTGTAAACTTTCTTTGCTATTTATTGCCGAATCAAATTGCTCCCAAAATTGTGTCCATGTTAGACGATCTCCATCAAATTTAGGTAATGTCAGTTTTGGTAGTTTTATGCCGAAATGATTTGAATGTTTAGAGCTAGAACTTAAATTTAAATTTCGACTGTCATTGTTCGTAATTTCCTTTAAAATGTTCTGAATTTCGATAACTTTGCTTTCCGTTTCTAAAATCACATTAATTATTCCCGTAATTTCCTCTTTGTATTTTTCTCTGCCCACCGGATTTAAAGAACACGCATTCTCAAATTCTTTAAAAAAGTTTTTATAAGTGTTTACGTTGTTTGACAAACTGTCCCGACGGTTTTTTGCGACACGTATAATTTGAGGAGTGTTACTATGCATAATATTTTGATCTATCAATTCATCGATGTCATTCATTTCCTTAATTAATTTTAATTTAATTGGTTCCATTTTATCCATAGTCATGTCAAATGTCATCGTTATATTTTTTTTGACTTACGTGAAAGAGCGAAAGATTGAAACAACTGGACCTTACCAAGCTTTCCTGAATAAGTCTACTCCTCACCAGGGATTAGACTTCTAATAGTTCTTAAACTTCAAACCGGGTCTTCTCCTCACCAGGGATTAGACTTCAAGCCAGGCAGTGGAGACTTCTATTGACTATCTTTTTCTATTTAACCACGCTCTGCTACCATTTAGCTTAGACTAGGCTCTAAGCTAGATAATATTAATTTGTTTAACTATAAGAAAAACTATTTTTTCTTTTTTAAGAACAACTTCAGACGACAACTGGTTTAATAATCCAATTTAAGATTTAAGGAAAACAAAAAAACTTGTTCTATAAACAAAAATAAAGTAAATTAAAATAAAATAAACTAAAAATGTTTTTTGCTTCCGCGACACATCAAGCTAGTATTTTTTGTATAAGTAAATCTTTTGGTGCCTTTTAAGAATATGTGGTCGGCTAAGTTCATCGGCGGGACATAGCTTGGCAGTAGGCATTTGAAAGAAACATAGCGGCGGAGAGCGGCCATGTCCCGCCCTTTTTGGTGGGCAATTGATTTTCAAATTAGTTAGTAGACCAAAAATCAAGTTGATGATAGGTCGTCACTTTTAAGTTAGTTAGTCAAATATTACTCCAAATCAAAGAGGTCTCCTATTAACCCATTCAATGCTGGTGGATCCACTGTGGATCCATGCCGTGCTAATGCACCTGGCGGGTGGATCCACAGTGGATCCAAGCCCTCCCTTTCAGCCCTCTGTAGCTCTATTCTCCGTGCCTCGAGTAGAACCATCTTGCAAGGCTCCGTCAGGCCTGCTCACGTTTGTATCCACAGTGGATCCAAACTTTTTTTTTTATTTATAAATAACTTGTAAAATTGTGTAAATTTTATTCTGTCACTAAGGTAGTTTCATAAATTGGATTACGCATTCAATGGGTTAAGTGACAAAATACCATCAACTTGATTTTGGTTCTACTAACTAAGTACTCAGGATCATGAAAATCACATTGTCCTCCAAAAAGGGCGTGACATGTTAATTTTTTAGATGCCTATTGCCAAGCTATGTCCTGCAGACAAACTTAGCCGATCACATATTCTTATATTTAAAAAATAAAACACTATTTTATTTTAGGTACTTCTTTATTGTCTACATCACAAATATTTTACACTATACATCATACCGGTTTCAGCATGTCTGCTATCGTCAGTGGTTAAGTACAAACTAAACTGGGCATCGTGTGGCTCTATCATTGAAGCGAGCTTATTGAAATTTGTTAATCATGATGAATGTCATAGTTGAAGATAAGTGGAAGAGGGTAGTGTGAGGTAGAGTGGGGGTACTCGGTACAAAGCTTTACTTTCTAAACAAACCTATACACTATAAGAATCTTAACCACCCGTAATAGCTTTTAAACTATTATTATTAATGTATCACTTCATTACTCAAATACTACTGCTTGTATCACGTTGAAATTTTACATACTTGTTTCAATTGTACTTTAGACGATGTATATGAAGTTTTATTAAAATCGTTACGTTAGAACGTAAGATATCGGTAAAAAGGGTGTTTTCTCTATTTTAAACGTTTAGGTCCGCTTTAATAGTTTTAGCGATCTTTATTAATTCATAGCAGTGTCGTTGTTAGTTTTACTAAAAAATGTTATTTATACTTTAAAATGTTAATTTCAACTTGATACAAGCAGTAGTATTTGAGTAATGAAGTGATACATTTATAATAATTGTTTAAAAGCTATTACGGGTGGTTAAGATTCTTATAGTCGTGTAGTGTATAGGTTTGTTTAGGAAGTAAAGCTTTGTACCGAGTACCCCCTCACTCTACCTCACACTACCCTCTTCCAGTTATCTTCAACTATGACATTCATCATGATTAACAAATATCAATATTCAGTATTTTATTGCAATACGCTCGCTTCAATGATAGAGCAACACGGTGCCTAGTTATCAAGTAAATTAACCATAATTAGTAATTGTAAAACCTTAGTACCCTAACTAGTGCAATAAGATTACTTTTCTGATTGTTAACCATGTGCCATATGAATATTAATTAAAAATCAAGATTATACCTATTCTATTTCTGTAGTCAATTCATGTAAATTTAGTTAGTATATTCAGGTCAATTTACAGGGTGTCCAGCAGCCTTGAATTCCTTGAACTCCTGGAATTATGCTTGAATTTTTAGGATGCTTGAAAAAACCTTGAAATATGCTTGAATTTTGAAAAAATAGCAGAAATCTTAAAATATGCTTGAATTTTTAAAAAATCGGGAATTTTAAAGACCCTAGGTTGCAAAAAGTACCAATACATTTTGAATTTTTTATCCGAACCACCCTAAACAACATTAGTTCGGATAATCGATGCGCTAATTTATATTGTATATTGTTGCTTCGCTGGGGTAGGTACTACTGCTGAAATTAGGTTGAAGTATATAATATTAATATTATAGTAGGCTGGAGGGTTTATTTGGAATAAAAGTCCTTCGAATGATATTTATTTTTATTTCATCAGAGCTTAGTGATCACTGAAGAAGCTCAGGTTCCCATGGTGAAAGCTTTGATGAAATAAAAATATATAGTCGAAGGACTTTCATTCTAAATAAACCTTTCAGCCTACTATAATATTCTACAAGTCCAATAAATAAAATCTCTTCATTATAAAAGTAATTTATAATTATTTTTAGGTAGGTCAATTAGGGTAAAAGTAAGTAAGAGTTAACATCTCAATGTTAATTTTAATTTTCAATGTTTAAATAAGTTAAGTGTTCTTCTTTTTTATAAAAATCCTATTTAAAACAAAATTGTTAATTATATGTAATGATGTTTTAGGCATGATTATGTCCCGGAGGGGGACGAAATATAGCCAGTTTTTAACTACTATGAGTTGTTAACTCTTACTTACTTTTACCCTAATTGACCTACCTAAAAATAATTATTAAACAAATAGGGACATCTAATTTCTACTTACAAAGTAATTTATATTATTTTGCTGAACTCATACTATTTTTCTCATACTTTTTTTCTATAATTCTAAGAAATTGTGAATAAATCACTATTTTAATAACTAATGTTAATAAACCAGCCTTGAATTTTATAAAATTGAGCCTTGAAAACCTTTAAATATGCTTGAATTTTACATTTTAATATTGCTGGACACCTTGATTTAGTTTTAAGTAAAATTATAATAGTCTAAATTTGCTGCAGTTTTATTTGTCTATAAATTGTAAAAGTTATTTTTTGTAATAGCTGCCAAACAGAAGCTTGAAGAGGTGTCTAAACCTTAAAATAAGTACGTTTAATAATCCACGTATCCAAGCCTCCTACCCTTGTTCCCTCAGTCATAAACACCCCTACCTCACCTTATCCTTCACACTTCAGACCTGCTTTACCTAAACATAGATAATCTAGTTTGTACTTAACCACTGACGATGGTAGACATGCTGAAACCAGTATGGTGTATAGTGTAAAATATTTGTGATGTAGACAATAAACAAGTACCTAAAATTAAATACCGTTTTATTTTATAAATATGAGTAACTATCACAAAATCTCGGCCGAAACTACAAATTACATATTCTTAAAGGGCACCAAAACATTTACTTATACACAAAAGTCTAGCTTGATGTTAGTCAGACACTTTTTTTGCACCCTATCTCCTAGACTTCTACTCTGTCCCATAAATATGTATAAAATAATTATAGAGACTGACTTATGTAGGAAGTGAGGAGACTAGACAGTGAGCTCCCCCCCCCCCCCCAACAAGCAAAGCAAGCCTGAGCTAGGTGGAGGGCACCGCAGGTGTCGTCACTCATTCTCTACAGACTGTTGATCCGACCTCTTTCTTAGTGTCACGTCGGCATGGAAAACAAAAAAAAGAACAATTGAAAAACACACAGTGTTGGTTGTGCATGAGTTTTTAGTGCGTAGCTCCATTATCGTCACTGACCATCCCCCACATTCACCTGATTTGGCACTAAGTAACTTTTTTTTTTGTTTCTAAAGTGCAAAATTTTGCTTTGGACACCATTTGGGGGCTTGGATGGCAAAAAAAGCAACGCCGACGAGGCAGCTAAAGAGGCTTAATGTAGAGGACTTTGAAAGGAGTTTCCAATAATGGAAACGGCATTGGGCCAGTTGCGTTTTATCAGGGGGGGGGGGAGTACTTAATTTAAAATTGTTTTAAATGATTAAATGTAAAAGAAAAAATGTATGAATTTTTTATACGTATTTTTGAGACAGACTACGTATAATGTTTATTCCTTAACCCTCGTGTGGTCTAATACAGACACGAGGAGGGGCGGACCCTTGATAGGACTTAATCTGTTTTATATGCCCACAAAATAGGTAAAATAAATATAAGCTTGAAATCATTTTAGCAAAATATTATAAAACATATTTAAATTGGTTTTATTGTTCCATTATTTTCTTACTTTATAAAAAAACCGTTGTTTAGCCTCATAGTTTATAAGCACAAAATTAGCGTAATACTACAATTTAAGTAAAAGTGGCGCGGGTCCCCTGTCAGGACAATATGGGCACAGAATTGAAGTATAATCACGTACGATGTCAAACAGTGACTGACTCTCTTGATAAAAGCAAGAAATGTAGCTAGAAAAACCCCTAGCTTCCAATCGCTCCCACATCTATTTCAATTTCACAGTTATATCTCAAATTTTAGGCCTCATAGGACCTCACGTTCCCGAGGGTTAATTTAATTTTGTTTGCTCAGTAACATATTTTAAGGCACATTATTATTTAATAAGAACGGATTTCAATCACTGTAATAACTAAGTTAGTTTTGGTAGTTAGTAATCATTTGGCAATAAACTAGTAAATTTTCTTCTTTGAGTTTTATTCAATAAGTTAAAATAAATTCTTCAAAATCTCAGTAGAAACAACTCATTTTTAAGTCTGTTTTAACTAATTCATACGTATGTTGATATATTAAATTATATATTAACAAATATAAACATAAAACAATTCCTCTTACATGCCAGACTAGAAAAAAACCTTAAGGTATTGTGGTAAAAAGAGGTACAATAGATTACTGACAAAGTTACTGTAAAGGTGATTGTGAAAATAGAATATACTAATAATTATGAATATTTAGAATGTAAATATATATTAGAAACATTTTCTTATAAACAAATGAGTTTATAAAAGAAGTATGAAACAAATGATTGATTATGGATGTTTTGTCTATTTGTAGGTGGATAGTAGTTTTACTCTAGAAGAAACATTAAATGTATTTACTCAAGCTATTGATTTTAATGAAGACATTTCTAAACTCCCTTTTGATGCCACATCCATTCATACTCTTGCCAGAGGTAAGATAACAATAGTATTACTGTTCTTAGGCTGTTCTTAATCTTGTTTAAGGAATCATTAGGGTACAGATAATTCACTAATTCGTATTGTACGTGCCAGGCCAAGATTTAGAGCCACCTCTAACCTCCACTAACCACCTCTAACCACTACTAACCACCACTAACCACCTCAAACCACCACTAACCACTACTAACCACCTCAAACCACCACTAACCACCTCTAACAACCACTAACCACCTCTAACCACCACTAAACACCTCTAACCACCACCAACCACCTTGGAAATTTCAAAAACCCTTTAGGAAATTTCTCTGGCACGTACAATACGAATTAGCCTGTTAGTTTATTACAGGATGGCAATATCAACTACTTTACACATCTATGAGGTGGAACGGTGGTCATTCAATCAAGATATTTTAGTTTTGATCTTATTCCTATGAAGGATGCCATAACTCTCTTATGAATGTTGGAATTCTAATTGATATTATGTTTTGTTGAATTTGCAGGGTTTCCTCTGACAGTTTCGTTGCTTGTCGGTATCCTAGAAGACAACAAGGAAAGTGCTTCTCAAAACAACAGCCTTATTTGGAAAAATCTTAAAAACTTACTTGAGAAAAAACAGTATGGGTGAGTTCTGTATAAATCAATCAACATAGTGAGTGCTTCAATTCAGAAACTTGGGATTTGAAAAGTTTGTTTTTTTTGTTTGCCTCACGATAACTATCATAAAAATCTGTCTGGGGCAACTCAGACAAACTTTCTCATATACGACTTCATAATTTATTTTCGTTGGTACATTTAATTATTATTGCACATTTCATCAAAATAACTTCTCCTTGGTGTGGAATCGAACCCAGCCTCTCTCCGCACGTGTTTAAAGATATTTTCTCGGGAACTAGATTTTTCCCGGGAAAATGGCTTATATGGTTAGATTTGTATTTAAATGAACTATATTTTTTTGAATATTTTACTCAAAATCGTAGGAACCGTGTTTCTAATATACCAAGGAGCATCCACGATACTTGTAAGTACTTTGTTTTGAAAGGTTTAGATCGCCTGTATAGCTGTTCTCTTGGTACAACCTCATAGTTGTATTCCATAGGTCCACACCGGTCTTAGCACTTATTTATACAGCAGCAATTTGTTTTTTGAATTAGTTTAGAGGGACTGAAGTAAGTCTTTTCATCCCTCAAATGAAAAAGTAGGGGAAAAAAGTAAAAGTAGGGCGAAAAAGTAAAGTAGGGCAAAAAAGTAAAGATTGCAACTTAATTATTTTATAAATAGTAGAAAATGAATGGCTAATGTAATGAAATTGTTGAAATCAGGTTGGTGACACTGCTTTAATCGACCATGTTTATCTTTGTTTATAACCTTCATCTAAATAACCTTCTATTTGAGTTTAATTCCAATTCTTATTTGTTTTTAATATTGAATCTCTTATATCTGGCTATTAAAAGTGCTAATAATTATTGTTATTTATTAAAATAATAAATAAAAACTGTGCAATGGACGAAAATGTGTATTTTCTTCCTACTGGAGATAAAATATTGTATGTACCTCATGAGTTGTATAAATATTGTATGTACCTGATAATTATCTCCCTCGGCTGCGCTTCGGGAGCTAATTAGAGTTATTCCCTCGGCCTCGTCTCGGGAATTAAAAAAATCTAATTCCCTCGGCTTCGCCTCGGGATTTAGGGACCATGGTTGCTTCGGCTTCGCCTCAAGAACCAACTTTTTCGCTCAGGGAATATTGGCTTACTTTACTCCCTAGGTGCATAAATAACTATTATTTTGGATGTTACTCCATCATAGGTGAGAAACTCGGAATTAGGTTTTTTATACTTTTATTAATAGATGAACTATTTAACACAACTTTAATATTTTTTAAACAATAAATACAAAATTCAATTGAATGTTTTGACACATCTGTCACACTCCCCGCCGACACATGCTTGCGGTCCCAGCACCTTCATAGTTCTAGTGGAACTAATAGTTGTACTGGTCGTCTGATGTTTTCTCTTGCTCCAGCTACCTTTAAAATACAAGACCTTACGAGCCCGTCTCTGCCTTTAATCACTTGCAATATTCTGCCAGTCTTCCACATGTGTCTTGGTCGATCATCTGACACCAGCACAATGTCTCCTTCAGCAATTGTTACTATTCCGCTCGGTGTCTTTCTTTCGTGAAATGACCTTAAAGTTAATAAATATTCTCTGTACCATCTTTTCCAGAACTGGCTGCTAATTTCTTCTCTCTTTTTAATAAGTTTGACTAGTTCGTTTCCTGTTAAGTTCCGTTGTTCAGGTGGTAGTGAGTTTATTTTCTGTCCAGACAAAAAGAGTTGCGGAGTAAGGGGTGAATCTTCCGTTGGATCTTCTTCATCATAGGTCAAGGGTCTGCTGTTGATTGCCGCCTCTATGTTATTCAGTACAGTTGTTAACTCTTCTTCGTCTAGTAAAGATGTTTTCATAACAGTAGCTCTCAAACATCTTTTTGTTGTCTGCACCATCCTCTCCCACCAGCCTCCCCACCACGCTGCTCTTTCCACTATAAATTTCCATATTATTCCTTCTTGGGACAGAAATAATTGTAATTTTGAATTTTCTATACTTTCCCAGAGACCTTTCAAATAAATATCCGCAGCTTTGAACGTTTTAGCATTATCTGTGTATATAATTTTAGGTAATCCTCGTCTCGCGATAAATCTTTGTAACGACATAATAAATCTATCAGTCGACATAGACGTCACTAATTCTAAGTGCACTGCTCTTACTACAGCACACGTGAAGAGAACGATATATGCTTTTTGAGAGCTTCCATCTTTTCTTATATAAAGTGGACCTGCAAAATCTATCCCTGTCACATGAAATGGTTTTTCTTGCTTGATGCGGTCTAAAGGAAGAGGAGCTTCAATTTGTACTGCTCTTTTTTTGTTCAATTTTTGACAAACTGTACATTTTCTTATTTCTTGTTTGACTAATTTTCTTCCATGCTGGATCCAATATTTGCTTCTTAGTTCTGTTAAAACATGTTTAGTTTTTAAGTGAAATAATTTGTAGTGGGTCCATCTTATGAGTTGTTTGACTAAAGGGTGTTTTCCTTCTAATATAATGGGATGTTTTTCCTCAATTGATATTTCTGCAAACTGTAATCTTCCTCCAACTCTTATTATTCCATCTTTGTCAATGTATGGATTATATTTTTTTATTGGTGAATTCTTTATTTCGTTATTCAACTTCTTTTCCAAAGTACTCTTTCTGAATTAATTTAATACAACAAATTTTTGATACTTCTAACTCTTCTGCAGAAAGTTCTCCTCTAATTTTAAACTTTTTGCAATTATTTTTGAATCTAATTATCCACGCTATTACTCTTAACGATTTGTTGTAATTGTTTATGTTTTCGAATCTAAATACTTGAGAAAGATTTTCTTCCTCTGCCACATTTAAAACTTCTTTAATCTTTTTTTCTTCATATTTTGCTTCTTCCACATTCAAAAACTCGTTTTCTTCTGGCCATTTATCCTTATCAAATTTTAGCCACGGTGGGCCTTTCCACCAAATTTCTTTATCTTTTAATTTGTTTGCTGATATTCCTCTTGTTAAGAGGTCTGCAGGGTTTTCTTTACTTCTGCAGTATCCCCAGACGGATGATCTAGCGCTATTTTGGATTTCGGATACTCTGTTGCAAACAAATGTCTTCCATTTTCTAGAGTCATTTTTTATCCATGTCAGCACGACTTTTGAGTCTGACCACAGTCTCACTATACTAGGATTTAATTCAGTTTCCTTTAGCACATAATTTAATAATCGAGTACCAATTAATGCAGCAAGCAGTTCAAGTCTGGGTAAAGTTATTTTCTTTACTGGAGCTAATCTGCATTTACTCATCATCAGGTGAGTTTCTACCAATCCACTGTCTTCTTTGATTTTAATGTACAATGTGGCTCCATATGCTTTTTCACTTGCGTCACAAAACACATGTATTTCGAGAATTTGATTTAAATTTGATTTGAAATTTATCCACCTTTTAACTTCTATTTTATTTGTGGTCTCGATGTCTTTTTTCCAAGCATACCATCTTTTTGCTAAATCTGGACGTAATATGTCGTCCCAATCGAATCCTTTAATCCAAGTTTCTTGAAATAATATTTTTCCTTTTCTTCTATAAATTTTCTTCTTTTCTTCTAAAAATTTTTCTTTTATAAATTACTGTTATTGGGGTTATGAGGCCTAAAGGGTCATATAATTTTGCAACTTGTGTTAGAATCTGTTTTTTTGTGGTAACTGTTGTAAGATCTCTTGTTTTTTCGGATAACAAAATGAAGCAATCATTACTGACATTCCATTTTAGACCTAACAATTTTAATTCTTCTTTTTCCGGACAGTCTTTCAACAGTAATTTTAATTTTTCGCTGTTTGTGTTCCATTTTTGCATTTTAATTTTAATTTCATCCGTAACTGACGTCATTTCCTTGTAAATTTGAACAACTCCCTCTTCTGTATCATCTCCACTTGCAAAATCGTCTACGTAAGTGTTTTTGTCAATGAGTTTTGATATTTTGGGATAAATGCTTTCATATCTTCTTGCAGTTTCCCTTAAGGCTGCTGCTAGTAGATACGGAGAACAGGTTAAACCAAAGGGAAGTCTTTTGAACCTGTAAATTACTTTATTGCTTCCTGTTATAAATCCAGAGTCTGTATTTTCAATGTTATACCAAATAAATCTTGTTGCATCTCTGTCATCTTCATTTAAAATAAGTTGCAAAAATGCTTGTTTTCCGTCTCCACACAACACGTATTTGTTTAGTCTGTACCGTAGTAAGACGCCTGTAGTTTCTGGGTTTAAATTTGGTCCAGGTTCAATAGCTTCATTAACCGATATGAAACCTTTTTCGTGTGATGACCCATCAAAGACAATTCTCACTTTTGTCGTCTCTCTGTCATCCTTTAAAATTGCTTGATGAGGTAGGTAGAATACTTTTTCTGATGTACTTGCTATATTCTTTACTTCTTCTATGTGATCCTCTTCTAAATATTGTTGCATAGCCGTTATATATTTTCTTTTGTATTCCTCGTCTTTTTGAAACCTTCTTTCGAAGGAATTGAATCTCTTCTCTGCTACTACATAATTATCGTTTAACAGCTTGTGTTTTTCTTTCCAAGGAATACTTACAACCCCTCTCCCATCCTTTATCATGAATGTCTTTTCAAAGTTTTTATTTATTTCTTTGTTAATTTGATTTTCATTTTCTTGATTTTCTGTAATTCCTATTTTTTCCAAATCCCAAAAATTTTTTATTTCTTTTTCTGTCTCAGTAGCTTTAAAATCAATGTGGTTGTTACTGCAATTTTTTATTTTAGCGACACTTTTTTCTCCACTTAAGACCCATCCGAAAATAGATTTTGATAAAACCAATCCCTCATTTAATCTTAATGTTTTGTCTTGAATAATTTGCCAGTAATAGTTCATACCAATCAAAATTTCTATTTTTGTATCACAATTTTCGGTTTGTTCATCAGCAAATTTGATTTTTGGAAACAATTTCTTTATTTCATAAGGAACAGATTCATATTCTTTGTATTCATTATTTGACTCTAGAGCTTGGATGTTAATAGACATATTGTTAAACATACTTACTAGTTTGAATTCTCTGGTATTTCTTTTCTTTCTGCTACTTTTGTTTTCAAATGATTTTACGTTACATATTTCTTCTTCTGTTATTTTCATGTCCAACTCTGTAGCCATAATTTCGCTTACGAAGCTCACTTCACTTCCTGTATCTAGTAAGCATCTTGTTAAACGTTTTTTCCCATTTTGCCCGACAACCCACACCTTAATTGTCTGCAGTCTTGATCCCTTCCACTTCAGTCCTACGTGGTTATTGGTCACGTCCTTAGGTTTTCTTTCATCTTTTTCGCAAAGTGCTGTGTTGTGTTTTTGGTTTTCCTTACATTGGAAACAATGTAAATTCTTCAATTTAGGGCAGTTTCTTGCTATGTGATCACTACTAAATAAGCATATAAAACATTTGCGTTTGTTTATAAGACATTGTTTTCTTTTTTCAACAGAGGTGTAAGTTTTACAGTCTTGAGCCCAATGTGAGTCTCTCTCCTCACAAAACGCACATATTTTTCTGATTTTGTCATTTTTTCTTAAGTTTACAAAGATTGGTGATTTTTTTTCTTTTGTTCTTATATTTAATGCTTCAATAGTAGATCTTACCTGATTTTCTGGTTCGACCGTTTTTTCAATTTTTAGTTCATCTATTTTCAATCTTTTTTCAAAATATTTTTCCATGAATGTCATTAGTTCTATGAGATTACTCTCATCAACTTGTTTATCTTCTACAAACTCTAACCATTTAATACCTAGTTCCTCAGGAAAAAGTCTTAAAATTTTCTTGTTAAGTATATGTCCGTATGCGTCTAATTGTCCTCCTAAAGATTTTAAACTGTCTACTCGCGATTGAATTTTTATATAAAGTTTATTTTGTTCAACAACGCTAGATCCTGTTATAGTTGTCAATCCCTCAATAAAGTCGATGTGATTGTTTATAATTTTCCTTTTGTCACCGTATTTTCTTTTTAATTTTTCTTTTATGAATTCATAATTTTCTTTTGACAGTTCTAAACCTTCTATTATATCAAATGCTTCTCCTTTCAACAAATTTCGGAGGTAAACTTGTTTATTTATTGGGTCAATTCTAGGGTTGCTGTCCACTGACGACTCAAACTGCTCCCAAAACAATGACCATTTTTCAATTTTACCTTCAAATGGCTCCAGCTGGAGTCTTGGGAGTTTTGGTCTAACAGTATCTTCTCTATTCTGATATCCTTCTTGTATACCTGATTGATTTGGTTGTAATTTAGAATTTATTAGCTCTAAAACGTTATTCAAAAATTGTACTTGCCTTTGATCTTCTTTAATTTCCCGGTTTTTCTGTGTCGACTCTTGGATGTTTAGTTGTTGTAGTTGCACCAATACCTCTTTTTTGTTGGTCGAGTCCTTTACATCTAATCCTCTTTTCTTGAGTTCCGTGACTATCTCTTCTTTAGTTAAGCGATTTAACACATCTTCTTCTGTAGATAAAAATAAATCTTTCATGTTTGCCATCTTAAATTTCTTCTTTCAGGTTTCTTTTATTTCTATTATTCGGGTTTCGGCACCACTTGAGAAACTCGGAATTAGGTTTTTTATACTTTTATTAATAGATGAACTATTTAACACAACTTTAATATTTTTTAAACAATAAATACAAAATTGAATTGAATGTTTTGACACATCTGTCACAATAGGTACCAAAATAAAGACTACATAACTACTTTTTATAGATATTAGATGTTATTTAAATTTCAAATTTTATATTTTATATATTATGTGCAATCTAGTTATGTCTATAGAATAATAAAAATAAAAGGCTCTCCACATAATTAATTTTTAATTTCCTAGCCAGCAGTCGGCTGGTATCTGAGCCGGTTTAGGTGAAGCAGAAAACCCGGCATGGAGTCATATGAGAGACAAAAATGGACCCTTTTATACTTTTTGAAATCAATATACACATTGTGGAGAGACTTATGTTTTCATTATTTATGTTTTTATTATTTTAATTTGTTAATTTAGGAGTAGAAGATAGATAAATAAAATCGTTATTTCATTTGAGAAACGTTTCTTTTTACGTGAATGAAATGATAATTTCATTCATAGCTTCTTTTTTATATTAGACATTAAAATATAAATTTAATAAAATGGGTACATTATTAAAACAATTAACTCCTCAATAAATAACCAATTGATACTAATCAATATTTAAATAAATTAATTATTAATTAGATGCATGTTCTCGATGAATAATTGCTTTGAAGATTACGTATATAGAGCTGTTTTGATAAGTGTTTGTCTGGTTATTGATATTGTACATTTTTAGACTGTTAATAATTGTTACCATTTTTATTATGTTTATTTATTTATTTAAACATTTTAACTTTAATTGTTATATCGATGTCAGTGTGCTAGAGCAAGGTGATATTTATTGTTTAACTTTTAAAATTTAAATTCTAACAAAATATATTCTAGACCCTCTCTTATGGGGTAGTATTTTATTTTATACAATGACACATTAATTAAAACACATAAGTATATTTTATACTAATTGTATATCTATAGTTAAATTGAACCTCAGTGAGATTAGAAGGAAATGTTAAAAATTATAAAATTGAATTAATTCTTTGTTTGAATTTTAGAATTAAACAAGACTGAAGATGACCTTATTGGTCGAAACGTTTCACAAATGAAATAACGATTTTATTTATTTTCTACACCTATGAACCATCACACGTCTCTTCCACTGATCTACAAGGGTGTAACAATTAATTAATATACAGTGTGTTCCAAGATAGAGTATCTGAGAGGAAAAATTTTCTTATTTTTGGGTTTTCAAAAAAAAGTGATTCTTTATAAAAACTCCTGCTTGTTTTAAACCTCCTGTTTAAAAACTCCTGATGTTTGTTCTTAAACCTCTAATAATGATAAAATTTTCTTGATTTTGTGTACAGGGTGTTCTGTTCTTTTTAAAACTTTAAAATATGACTAAGAGTAAAAACTACCTTTATTTTTGATAGTATCGAAAAAAAAATTATTTAGAAAAGTGGTTCAAAATTGCAAAAAACTTATAAATATTAAATATGAATTTATTTTATGAATTATTAAATTTTAGTTAATTTTCTGAAATATTAAATTTTAGTTTGTTTTCTAAAAATAAACAATAAGCTATCTACAACAAATACTTCTCTTTGGATTATTATAAAAAAAGAAGTGTGATAAGAAACAAGTGGGCAATAGCTTAGAAGAGTTAAAGGAATGAATTAAACAGGTCACTGCCAATATTCCCCTTGAGCAAGTTCAGAAGGCTTATAAAGAATTGATCAGCTTTAAGAAATGACCATTCTAATGTATTGCCACCTACTTCTGCGCATTTTTTGTTTATATTTTTATGAATTCTTTATAAGCCTTCTGAACTTGCTTAAGAGGAATATTGGCAGTGGCCTGTTTAATTCTTTCCTTTAACTCTTCTAAGCTATTGCCCACTTGTTTCTTATCACACTTCTTTTTTTATAATAATCCAATTTCTAATAAGAGAAGTATTTGTTGTAGATAGCTTATTGTTTATTTTTAGAAAACAAACTAAAATTTAATATTTCAGAAAATTAACTAAAATTTAATAATTCATAAAATAAATTCATATTTAATATTTATAAGTTTTTTGCAATTTTGAACCACTTTTCTAAATAATTTTTTTT
The DNA here is from genome assembly GCA_951217055.1 of Gerris lacustris. Classification (NCBI taxonomy): domain Eukaryota; kingdom Metazoa; phylum Arthropoda; class Insecta; order Hemiptera; family Gerridae; genus Gerris; species Gerris lacustris. The sequence continues at coordinate 161,626,156 of OX578276.1, read as the reverse complement.
TCGATACTATCAAAAATAAAGGTAGTTTTTACTCTTAGTCATATTTTAAAGTTTTAAAAAGAACAGAACACCCTGTACACAAAATCAAGAAAATTTTATCATTATTAGAGGTTTAAGAACAAACATCAGGAGTTTTTAAACAGGAGGTTTAAAACAAGCAGGAGTTTTTATAAAGAATCACTTTTTTTTGAAAACCCAAAAATAAGAAAATTTTTCCTCTCAGATACTCTATCTTGGAACACACTGTATATTAATTAATTGTTACACCCTTGTAGATCAGTGGAAGAGACGTGTGATGGTTCATAGGTGTAGAAAATAAATAAAATCGTTATTTCATTTGTGAAACGTTTCGACCAATAAGGTCATCTTCAGTCTTGTTTAATTCTAAAATTCAAACAAAGAATTAATTCAATTTTATAATTTTTAACATTTCCTTCTAATCTCACTGAGGTTCAATTTAACTGTAGATATACAATTAGTATAAAATATACTTATGTGTTTTAATTAATGTGTCATTGTATAAAATAAAATACTACCCCATAAGAGAGGGTCTAGAATATATTTTGTTAGAATTTAAATTTTAAAAGTTAAACAATAAATATCACCTTGCTCTAGCACACTGACATCGATATAACAATTAAAGTTAAAATGTTTAAATAAATAAATAAACATAATAAAAATGGTAACAATTATTAACAGTCTAAAAATGTACAATATCAATAACCAGACAAACACTTATCAAAACAGCTCTATATACGTAATCTTCAAAGCAATTATTCATCGAGAACATGCATCTAATTAATAATTAATTTATTTAAATATTGATTAGTATCAATTGGTTATTTATTGAGGAGTTAATTGTTTTAATAATGTACCCATTTTATTAAATTTATATTTTAATGTCTAATATAAAAAAGAAGCTATGAATGAAATTCCAAGATATTACCCACTTGTTTCTTATCACACGTGTTTATTATAAAAATCCAAAGAGAAGTATTTGTTGTTGTTAGCGTATTGCTTATTTTTTAGAAAACAAACTAAAATTTAATATTTCAGAAAATTAACTAAAATTTAATAATTCATAAAATAAATTAATATTTAATATTTATAGGTTTTTTGCAATTTTGAACCACTTTTCTAAATACTTTTTTTCGATACCATCAAAAATAAGGGTAGTTTACTCTTAGTCATATTTTAAAGTTTTCAAAAAACAGAACACCCTGTACACAAAATCAAGAAAATTTTATCATTTTTAGAGGTTTAGGAACAAGCAGGAGTTTTTATAAAGAATCACTTTTTTTCGAAAACCCAAAAATAAGAAAAAATTTTCCTCTCGGATACTCTATCTTGGGACGCACTGTATATCTAAAAAATTATATTGATTAAACAATGTTTTTTGTTAATTTAGTTTATGTTGTAATGTTATTGTTTTAGTGCTTTAAAAAGAAGTAGTTTTGGAAATGAAGTGACAGGGAAGTGTCAGTTGAATCATGTGATCAGCAGAGCTGTGGAAAATCTTGGAGAACCGTTCAAGGAGTTCTTCAAATATTTTGCCTTGTTCGTTGAAGATATCAATATCAAACAAGAGGTACGCTTTTCTATTGAGTATTCTATGAGATCATTTTAATTATTTACTATTTAATTTTATATTTAGAAGAAAGTAGAATTAAGTAATATTTATTTACGTACTAAGGGAGTAAAGTAAGTGATTGCACCCTGAGTGATGAAGTTAGTTCCTGCGGAGTTAAGTATTGCGAGGTTGCAAATGATTTTTATTCCCGAGGTACATACAAGATTTTACCTCCAGAAGGAAGAAAAAAAAATATGGAAAGATTTTAATTTTAAATGATTTTATTCAACAAAAAATAGGTAAGAAGACGATATGTAAGACGTTTTATTAAAATCGTTACGTTAGAACGTAAGATATCGGTAAAAACTTTGTTTTCTTTATTTTAAACGTTTAGGTCCGCTTTAATAAATTTAGCGATCTTTATCACTTCATAGCAGTGTTGGTGTACATTTTACTAAAACAATTTATTAATATAAGTTGTTTGTCTCATTAAATAGATGAAGTTAGAATTTTTTCCTGTCCTAAAATTCCAATTTTAAATTTGAAGCTTATGTGTTCGCAAGCGTTGAGCGTGAACACTTGGGCGGATAACGTTGTCCAACAAACTCAGCCTGGGCATTGGTAAAATGAACATGTGTACCAAATTTCAACTCACTCGGTCATCTTTTACTCAAGTTATCGTCATCGGTAGATTTCGTGACGCTTGGTTTTGTGACGGTGATTTTGTCGTTTTTTTTTGGATTCACCCCCGAGCTCCTGAACGTGCCATTAGGAACTTCATTCCAAATATATAAATTATGGATAAAGTTACTTCTTTAATAATTGATGAACAGACAATTACCTACTTAGGCTGCTCCCTGACTTGTCGGTACGGTATCGGTAAGCTAGTATGCCGATATCTTAATGAGTCCTCCCTGTGTACTTTACCGCTTCTGTTTTTACTGCTTGTTCTTATCAACTCTTGGTATACCGATTCCTTACCGCCCGGTAAAGAATCTATACCGAAGCGAGAGCTTACCGATACCGTACCGACAAGTGAGGGAGCGGCCTGACTAGGGCGCATGCGTGGGAGCAGGCGGTAAGGAATCGGTACACCAAGAGTCGGTAAGAACAAGCAGTAAAAACAGAAGCGGTAAAAAGTACTAGATTAATAAACTCCTATCATTCTATCTTTGAGCGTGGTTGAGGTGTCATCGCAAAATGGCAACGGAGAGAGATATTCATGTTATTTTGGTCTCAGAAATTGAGAAATATCCATTGTTGTACAATTATATATGTATGTAAAAGAGTGTATATGTGCATGTGTATGGGTGCAGGTATAATAAGAAATAAATTTTTATATATTACTTTATAATAAAATAAATTAAGTTGGAAAAATCTTCATAAAAGACAAAACAAAAGCATATAATAAAAAATAAAATAACAAATGGACAAACTTAATAAATATAAAAATCATAAACAAAATAAATAAATAATACCACACTCCTCTCCAAAACAGAAAGTGCTAATTAATTTAGATCTAAAGATTAATTTTAATATGATTTCTGTTATACTCCTTCTGGTATACTAATCATGAGCATTAAACCAAACGTAAAATGTGTATTTTATGTGCTCTCGCTTTAACGATACAGAGATTAATTTTTAATATGATTTTTATGATCAGATTTCCAATATAATACTAAATTATATATCAAGTATTACCAATCCAATGGGAAATGTTTAATTTGATATGTCTTCGCCTTAATGATACAGAAGTGTAATTTTAATATTATTTCTTTTAAAATAAGATTTATCTTATAATTTTTCCTATCTATACGAATTATTATTACTACAGTGTAAAATGTTTAATTTCATGTGTTTTTGCTTGACTGATACAGAAATGTAATATTAATATTATTTCTCCTTATATATGCTCCTTATATTGCTCTTATAATTTTTCCTTTATGTATATACTAATTATTATACAGTGTAAAATGTTTATTTAGTAACGAGTTGAAATTCATATAATTTATGTATTATAGTATAGAAAACACGTTTGTAAAAATACTGTAATAACACTCTATGTACACCAAATTGTTATAGAACTAAAATGTTCAAGAACAATAAAGAATTTATCTATCTATCTATCTATCTTGTACAATTATAAAGTACCCGAATATGCTAGAAAGGACCTGACGGAGAAAGCTTGGTCGGAAATTTCAAACAAACAAAAATTTTAGGTATTTACTGTTTATATTTATTAATTTTAAAGTTATAAATGATAATATTAAATAATAAATTATATATTAAAGGTATCACCAGTACTTCTTTCTTTTTCTACGCAATCCCAAATAAATATAACACGCTATAATAGTTTCTTCTGCAAGATTCTACCGAATGTATACCGACATGTGGAAGATGAAGGCGGTATCGGTAAGCTGTCGGTAAAGCAGAAAATACCCCATACCGATACCGTACCGACAAGTCAGGGAGCGACCTTAATGAATGAGCAGAAATAGTACATTTTTGGTTGTTTTTTTTTGGTATATTTTAACTCAAAATGCTAATAAAGAATGTAAAAATTGAAAAGTATATACAGTAGAACCTCTCTAAACCGAAATACTGTTTAACCTAAACAACCGCAAACTGGTTACAAAAAAAAAAAAAAAAAAAAAGTAATAATATAATAAAGGATAAGATAAGGTGTATTTTTTTAATTATACAACAATACTTTTTACAAAACAAAGTTGAGCTATACAAATAGAGAGAAAGATAGAAGATTTTTTCAAAAACCAGTAGGCCTACTGTAAATAATTGTTGCTAAAATGTGTATACATAAGTGTATGTACATACATATGTCCGTAAAATGTATGTTCCTAAATAAAAAATATATATAATATGTCTTTGATACCTTTAGCTTTAAAAATGATCCATTATTTTATTAACCGAAATTTAGGTTATCCGGAATCACTCCCGCCCCTTTTATTTCGGTTAACAGAGGTTCTACTGTATTTGTAACCTACACTTCAGCAGCTTTCATTTGATATCTCACTCGAAAATTTAAAAAAATTATAAATATTTCGGGCCTTCTGCTTAATTATGGGGCCCTCTCCCAGAATTTGTTTATATTTTTACTTTCTCATATAAAGAGAAAGTATTGTAATGGTGCGAAAATTCAATTTTGAGATTTTGATGGATTTACATGGTTCAAGGTCTCCTGAATCCAAAAGAATATTTTTGTGAAGAATGCCTGTCGTCTGTGCAGACGCCTGGAGCCTAAACTACTGTACTGATTTTGACGAAATTTGGCATACATGTTCAGAAAAATCATACCCCGAGGTGAAATCGAGAAATTAATTTTCTTCTAAATTTGGGGGCGCTATCCCCCAACACTCTGAAAATATTTCACAAAAATGGTTTTCAACAATTTTGATTATAAAATGCTTAAATGTAGTCCATTGTCTATTTAAATACGATTCTACAATATAAGCCGCTTTCCCGGAAAAAATCTAGTTCCTGAGAAAATAGCTTAAAAGGCGGACGGAGAGATCCCGGGTTCGATTCCCCTCCCAGGATAAGTTATTTTTCTATAAATGTTGATGAAATGTTCAATAATAATTATAATTAAATGTACCAACGAAAACTAATAAATGGAGTGGGCTAAGTAATTATGAACTTGTTTATGAGAAAGTTTGTCTGAGATTTCATTTTTTTTTTTTCATATAAGGCAGGATAAAAAAAAGTACTTGGATACAAGGACTTTCCTGTGTTTTTTTTTCTTTCTATACATTTTGGTGGACACAGGAAATGATGAACAGAAAACATTGGTTGCTATTTTTTTTTTTTTTTTAAATACTCTATTAATGGCCACATTGGTAGATGTATAAAGTAGCTGGCATTTTAATTAGCGTTGGGACAACCGACTAGAAAAAACAACCGAATGAATAAGTCGATTCGGGAAAAAACAGTCGATTGAATTCAATCGACTGAAAACAGTCTCATAGCGGGTATAGGATGTATGAATAAAGATATAGACCGAGACTGAACCCGCAAGTCGAATGTTTCAATCGAATGGTTTTTTTTGTATAGGAGTAGCACGGTGGAGGCCGTAAAGGCCTCAGAGCTGAGGGGAATGTGAGTGAGAAGGCGCTTGACACTCGTTATCTCGTCCCAAACTACAGCCTGCTACGAAATCGTTTTCATTCTAATGAAAAAATATAGACTGAGACTGAATCCAATCGAATTTTTCATTCGGATGTTTTTTGGTTTTAGGTAGGGGAAAGGAACGACGGTGAAGGGCTCAGAGTGGAGGAGGGGTGAGAAGGCGCATGGCACTCGTTATCTCGTTATACACACGTCCACATATACACGTCCGAATTACAACTAATACAACTCCAAACTATAGACTGATATCAGTTGAATGAAAACTAGATATCCACAACCGAATGAATGAATATTTTAAAACAACCATTTAGTCGACTGTTTTCAATCGATTGGTTCCCAACGCTAATTTTAATCCTGTAAAACTAGAAGCTATTAAAAACCTGTTTCTTCATGTGAAACAGTTTAGAAAACTGAGGACTTTTATAATTGCGTTTGATTTATTAATGATGTTTGTTTTTTTATCAGGTGTTCTGCACACTGTGGAAGGTGAAGGAGATAGATGTTCAGGAAATCCTGTTGTATTTTGTCAAGAAATCTCTAATCGTAAGAAAGTGGGTGGAGAAGAATTACGTCTACGGTGTTCACGACATCATCTTATCTTATCTGAAAGAAGACCTCTCCTCTAATAATCTGGTGGTACGTCAAACATTTCATTAGCCGTCTTCTTCAATTTGTTTGTTTAGAATTGCTCTTATCTATTTGGTGGGATTTGATATTAGGAATTTTAGATGATATTTTAACTGTTATATCTCATCTTACCCTTTCGGTACTGTACACGTCTATGGACGTAATTAATTAGTGCCTTCATCAGAATTATTATGTGCCTATAGAGGGAATACACCTATAATACATGTCTATAGAGACAGTGTGTCCCAAGATAGAGTTTCCAAGAGGAAAAATGTTCTTATTTTTGGGTTTTCGAAAAAGTCATTCTTTATAAGAACTCCTGCTTGTTCTCAAACCTCTAAAAATGCTAAAATTTTCTTGATTTTGTGTACTGGGTGTTCTGTTTTTTGAAAACTTTAAAATATGACCAAGAGTAAACTACCCTTATTTTAGGTGGTATCGGAAAATATTATTTATAAAAGTGGTTCAGAATTGAAAAAAAAACAACGTATAAATATTATTTTATTTTATGAATTATTAAATTTTAACTAATTTTCTGAAATATTAAATTTTAGTTTGTTTTCTAAAAATAATTAATATAAAAATGCCATTTTTCAAAACTGGTCTTATTTTCAATTTTTTTATTTTTTTTATTTTTTGTTTCTGTATTGTTCATCTTAGTTGTATCTATGTGCAAAATTTGGGGAAGATTGAATGAAGGTAAGTGGTTCAACATTGGGGTAATAGGTGTGTGATGAAACTTGAAAACCAAATAAATTTAACGCCATTTTTTTTTTTTTTTTTTTTTTTTGGTTTCTGTATTCTTTACCTTAGTTGTATCTATGTGCAAAATTTGGGGAAGATTGAATCACGGTAAGTGATTCAAAATTGGGGTAATAGGGGTGGGATGAAACTTAAAAAGCAAATAAATTTCACGTCATTTTTATTTTTATTTTTTTTATTTTTGGTTTCTGCATTCTTCACCTTAGTTGTATCTATGTGCAAAATTTGGGGAAGATTGAATGAAGGTAAGTGGTTCAACATTGGAGTAATAGGTGTGTGATGAAACTTGAAAACCAAATAAATTTAACGCCATTTTCTTTTTTTTTTTTTTTTTTTTTTTGGTTTCTGTATTCTTCACCTTAGTTGTATCTATGTGCAAAATTTGGGGAAGATTGAATCACGGTAAGTGATTCAAAATTGGGGTAATAGGGGTGCGATGAAACTTAAAAAGCAAATAAATTTCACGTCATTTTTATTTTTATTTTTTTTATTTTTGGTTTCTGCATTCTTCACCTTAGTTGTATCTATGTGCAAAATTTGGGGAAGATTGAATGACGGTAAGTGGTTCAAAATTGGGGTAATAGGTGTGCGATGAAACTTAAAAAGCAAATAAATTTGACGCCTTTTTTTTTTTTTTTTTTTTTTTTTGGTTCCTGTATTGTTCACCTAAGTTGTATCTATGTGCAAAATTTGAGGAAGATTGAATCACGGGAAGTGGTTTAAAATTGGGGAAACGGAAATGTGCGATGAAACTTACAAAGCAAAGTAATGTAAGGCCAGTATAAGCAATAAGCTATTTACAACAAATAGTTCTATTTTTATAATAAACAAGTTTGATAAGAAACAAGTGGATACTAGCTTGGAATAATGGAAAAAATTAACAGGCCACTGCCAATATTTAACCTTCGAGCAAGTTCACAAGGCGTGTATAGAATTCATAAATAGAATCGAAATTTGCACAGGAGTAGGTGGCAAGACATTTGAATGATCATTTTTTTAATTTTATTTTTCAACTCTGTAGAGTTTTTGTGATACTTAAATAGATGTTAAGGTTAGAATTATTAATTAATTGTTGTGATGATTTTTTATTTTTTATTACATTAGCATATTATTTGATTTGTTAGTAATTTATTTTGTTTTAATAAAATAAATTAATATTTAATATTTATATGTTTTTTGCAATTCTGAACCACTTTTCAAAATAACATTTTTCGATACCATCAAAAATAAGGGTAGTTTACTCTTGGTCACATTTTGAAGTTTTCAAAAAACAGAACATCCTGTACACAAAATCAAGAAATGTTTATCATTTTTAGAGGTTAAAAAACAAGCAGGAGTTTTATCAAGAATGACTATTTTTCGAAAACCCAAAAATAAGGAAATTTTTCCTCTCGGATTCTCTATCTTGGGACACCCTGTATATACATGTCTATAGAGGGAAACAAAAAGTGCCTTCCACAGCTTACTCACGTCCATGGACGTTTTGAGTTTTTACTGGTCTTATATTACTTTGCTTTGTAAGTTTCATCGCACATTTCCGTTTCCCCAATTTTGAACCACTTCCCGTGATTCAATCTTCCCCAAATTTTGCACATAGATATAATTAAGGTGAAGAATACAGAAACCAAAAACAAAAAAACAAAAAACAAAATGGCGTCAAATTTATTTGCTTTTTAAGTTTCATCGCACACCTATTACCCCAATTTTGAACCACTTACCGTCATTCAATCTTCCCCAAATTTTACACATAGGTACAACTAAGGTGAAGAATACAGAAACCAAAAAAACAAAAAATAAAAACAAAATGGCGTCAAATTTATTTGCTTTTTAAGTTTCATCGCACACCTATTACCCCAATTTTGAACCACTTCCCGTGATTCAATCTTCCCCAAATTTTGCACATAGATATAACTAAGGTGAAGAATACAGAAACCAAAAACAAAAAAACAAAATGGCGTCAAATTTATTTGCTTTATAAGTTTCATCGCACACCTATTACCCCAATTTTGAACCACTTACCGTCATTCAATCTTCCCCAAATTTTGCATATAGATACAACTGAGGTAAAGAATACAGAAACCAAAAAAAAAAAAAAAAAAAAAAAAAAAGGTTGAAAATAAGACTAGTTTTGAAAAATGGCATTTTTATATTAATTATTTTTCATGTATGATTACCATTGGAAGCCTTACTAGATATTGTATGTGACTTAATGCTATCTGTTGAGAATGCAGCAAGTTAATATGTATTTATACGACATTGTCATTGTCAATAATATTGTCAATTATTATGAATAAAATTTATTCTGGTTTTAGAGATCCAAGTGATTACTATCAATTATAAAATTAAGTAATAATATTAAGATCCAGGCCAACAGGGGTTATGGGCCCAGAGCGGAAGAACTGAACTATCAGTCAAGGTTACAAAAGAAAAATTCAAGTTAAATAAAATTTTTACAAAGGTAAAATAATATTAGATTGTCATTCAAATTTGACAAATAATTTTTGAAAGAAAATTAAACAAAAAAATAAAAAAATAAATAAAAGAAAGTGAGATGAATGAATCAAGAAATATCCCAATACTAAGTGGTAAGAATTTTGTTACTTGGAAGTATAGAATTCTAGCCATACTGACAGGTAAAGGGGTAGAATCCATGTTAGAAGAGGATCCACCTGCAGCAACAAATGCTGAACAATATAAGGCATGGTATAAGAAAGATGCTGATGCAAGAGGAATTATAACGTGTGCTATGGATGAGGCTAATGTAGCTCGTATTCTTACTTGTAAAACAGCCAAGGATATTATTAAAACTCTCAGTAAAAGATACGAAGGTGATACTTTGCGCCGAAGAGCAGAAGTAAAAAATGATATAGCGAGACTTGTTATAAAATCTGATGAATCATGGGAAGAATACTTAGACAGAGCTGAAATGATGTTACAACAAGCAAGAGTTCTAGGAGCTATAATTGAAGATGAGGAATTCTTAATATCTGTAATAAGAGGACTAGCGTCAAAATATGAACAAATAGCTACACAATATGATAATTATCAAAACGCAAGTATTGACGATATAAGGAAAGTTTTAGACTTAAAGAAGAAAGAGAAGCATTAAGTAAAGATTCAAACGCCTTTAAAGTAACTAATACTACTAAGGACAATAATAACTTTAAAACAGATAAAAGATCATGCTACATATGTGGTAAGAGGCATTTAGCAAGAGATTGTTGGTTTAATAAAGATAGAAATAAATATGAAGACAAAGATAGGTATAAGTATAAGAATAAATCATACATAAGACCAAATAAACAACATGCCAGAGTGTCAAAGGATTCAGAAGAGTCAGATTCAGACAACAGTGAATCGGCTTGGACAGTAAAGTGGGCTTGTAAGAACAACGAAACAGTATCAGAATGGATTGTCGATAGTGGGGCAACTAGTCACATGACTAATGGCAGAAACTTATTAACTTGTTTTAGACCTGATGACAGAAAAATTAGATTAGCTGATGATAGAACCATAAGATCAAACGGAATAGGTAGCACAATTATACATCAAGAAGGAGGTAAAGGGTTGACCATAAAAAATGTTTTGTTTGTACCATCACTAAAGGGAAATCTATTATCGGTGAACAAATTAACAGAAGATGGAAACAAAATCATCTTTAAAGCAAGATCTGGTTGTCTATCAGATAACGAGGGTAATACATTATTGACCGCGAACCATAGAAATGGATTCTATGTGATAAAAGAAATATCTGAACTAGCCAATAATGTAACAGATGAGAAAATACGTTGGCATTATAGATATGCACATTTAAATGAAGAATACTTAAATAGATTAATAAAGAAAAAAATGGTGAAAAGGATAGATCCAAATATTGTCAAAGGTACAATAAAGGATTGCATACCTTGTATTCAAGCAAAATATTCTAGGAAGACGTTTCATGAGGTAATACGAGAACAATCAAAGAAACCACTAGAACTATTACACATGGATATAATAGGACCTATAGAAAAACAATCATTAGGCGGATCAAGGTATATACTAACTATTGTCGATGATTTTAGTAGGAAGATATTCACTTTTTTTAAAGACATAAATCTGAAACACATGATAAAATTCTTGATTTTATAAATTGGGCTGAGAATAAAATAGAAAGTAAAGTAAAGAAGATAAGATCTGATAATGGAACTGAATTTTTAAACAAAAAAATGGAACGAATGGCGAAAGAAAAAGGAATTGAGCAACAATTTACTACGACCTATTCATCACAGTCAAATGGAGTCGCTGAACGCGCAAACAGAACAATAATAGAAAGTTCAAGAGCGCTACTCTTACACTCTGATTTACCAACAGAATTCTGGGCTGAAGCCGTAGGAACCGCTACTTACCTTAAGAACAAAACACCTTCAAGTAAGAAACAAGATAAAACTCCAGATGAAATATTTTTTGGTGTAAAACCCAATGTATCACATCTTAAGGTGTTTGGATGTAAATGTTATTTTTGGACTCCATCACGGGATATGACAAAATTTGAATCAAAAACGAAGCCAGGAATCTTCGTAGGATATTCAAAAAAGAGAAAAGCATATAGACTATACGACGTAACGAAAAAGAAAATAATTGAGTCTAGAGATGTCAAATTTTTAGAGAACAATAAAGGGGCTAATTTACTAATTAATGATAAAGAAAATAAGAATGACAAAAGAGTAATTGTACATTTTGAAGAGGAAAGTAAATTAAATGAAGATAATATAGAAGGTAATGAAATCAATAATAATGATGATAATGATAAGAACGAAGAAGAAATTATAGAAAGCAATAATAGCAATGAAGAACAACCAGAGGAACGAGAAATCCAAGATGAAGTTATAGGTAAAAGGCCACGAAGAGTCTCGAGAAAAGAGATAAATTACAAAGAAACAAAAACATACAAGAAAAGAAATAATCAAACAGAGCAAGTAAGGAAGGCGGGAGAAATAACTGAGATTCCAGATAATTATAAAGATGCTTTGAAAATACCGAAATGGAAAGCAGCAATGGAAAAAGAAATGAATTCGTTAGCACAGCATAAAGTTTGGGAGCTAACAGAACATCACAGTGGAGTCAAACCTATAAAGTGTAGATTGGTGTTGGCACTTAAAAGAAATATAAATGAAGGAACCACATGTAAAGCGAGATTAGTTGCAGTAGGGTGTTCACAAAAATTTGGTGTTGACTATCATGAAACGTTTTCACCAGTGATGAATCCGTCAAGTCTACGTATATTGGTAGCAATAGCTGCGAACAAAGGTTGGGATGTAAATCATTACGATGTTCAGACAGCTTACTTTTATGGTAAACTGGATGAAGAGGTTTATATGCTGCAACCTCCAGGTTTTGAACGGGAAGGCAATGAAATTTGTAAACTAAAACAAGCACTCTACGGACTACGACAAAGTGGAAGAGTATGGTATGAAACACTTACTGATCATCTAAAAGAAAATGGTTTTATTGCATTATACACTGATCCGTGTGTACTCAAATACAAGAAAGGAGAAAACATGTTATTCATAGGTATATATGTAGATGACTTATTTGTAATAAGTTCAGACAAGAATATATTACAAGAAGCTACTGTCACCTTATCGAACAAATTTATAATAAAAAGGCAAGAAAATACAGGTAACATCTTAGGTCTAGAAGTGACACGACAGGAAAGAAACTATGAAACTATGTGGAGAAACTTCTGAAGAGATTCAGTCTGGCAGACTGTAATGCAGTTAAGTCTCCAGCTGATCCTAATATAAATGTAGAAGTATTCGACGATTCACAGAAAGTTGATATAACAGCATATCAAGAACTATTAGGTTCATTGATGTACTTAGCGAACCGGACAAGACCAGATATTACGTACGCTACAAACGTTTTGTCAAGATATAGTAAAGATCCTAGAAAAATTCACCTGGAAGCACTGAAAAGAGTAGCAAGATACGTAAAAGGAACACCGAATTATGGCTTAACATATAAAGAGGACTCATTGAATTTGAAATTGTTAAAGACTACGTATCTGCACTATAATCAATTAACTAATTACATAAGAATTCACAGATTAAGTTGACACACCGAAACGAACTAATTATATTATTCAAGGAATGCAAAGTTTTTACATGTCATGTCAAATAAAACAAATAAACTAAATAATAAAATATTGAGGCGAGCTGCGATGCCTCTAAAGTACTCCCCCTCTTCTGAAAGTTGGTCAGATTTTAAATTGGACCTTCTTTACTTTCTTCTTTGGGTGTGAAGGCAAGCTGGCTTCCTGCACTTCTTCATTGGCCTCGTTACTGTTGTTTAACTGGTGGCAGACCTTTACACGGTCGGTACTAACCGTGACCGATTTCCCTTGCCGCAGTAAAGTAATGGTCTTATCTGTTTTCCCTATTATTTTGAACGGACCTTCATAAGGTGGGGTGAGAGGTGGCTTAACCGCGTCTACTCGCAAGAAAACGTGTGTGGCATTTTGAAGTCCTTTTTCTACAAACGGTTTCTTATGTTGCGTCAGTCGCGGTGGTTTTGGCCTACACTCTGCCATGTGATCTTTTAACATTTGTAGGAATTCTGATGGAGTAGGTGTCTCTTGACCTGGTGTAAAAAATTCCCCTGGCAGGCGTACTGGTTGTCCAAAAACTAGCTCACAAGGTGCTACCCCGAGATCTTCTCTTACTGATGATCTAATTCCCAGTAGTGTAGTAGGTAGCACTCTTGTCCATCCTGACTTCGCCGTCGCGAGTGATGCCATCAGCAATGCCTTCAACGTTCGATGGAACCTCTCTACCATCCCGTTACATTGCGGGTGGTAGGCTGTTGTTCTTTTCCTGGAAAACCCGCAAATCTGCCCCAGTTGGCGAAAGAGTTCAGACTCGAATTGTCTACCTTGGTCAGTGACCACCTGTGCTGGAGTCCCGTACCGAGCTATCCACTCTCTATAGAACGCTTCTGCGATGGCCTGTGCGGTGATCTCTGTAAGTGGCGTTGCTTCCATCCATCGGGAGTACCGGTCTACCATTGTCAGTAGATATCGGTATCCTTCTGATGGTGGGAGAGGTCCAACAATGTCTATGTGTATGTCGAGAAAGCGTGCTGTAGGTAGTTGGAAAGCTTGGATAGGTGTGTTATTATGCCTGTAAACCTTACTTTTTTGACAAGCTACACAAGCTCGGGCCCATATCTTGATGTCTTTTCTCAAAGACGGCCAAACATATCGAGCTGCTACCATCTTAGTACTTGCTCTTATTCCCGGGTGCGACTGTTTATGTAGGCTTTTAAAAATTTCTTGTCGAAATTCTGGAGGAAGATAAGGTCTCTCGCGGCCTGTGCTCCTATCACACACCAGTTCTTTGTCAGTGCCAAAGATAGGAACATTACCTAGTTGTAGGCCCGTATGCCCTGCTCGAATCTTTTTTAATTCTTCATCTGTTTGTTGCGCTTCTGCAACCCTCAGAAAAAAATCTGTATCAACGAGTGAAATGGTGGCTACTGTGTCGATTCGTGAAAGAGCATCTGCTACCGCATTTTCTTCACCTGGCACGTATCTAATGTCGGTAGAAAACTGGCTGATGTATTGGAGATGTCGTTGTTGTCGAGGTGAAGCGTGTTCCCACGACTGTTCGAAGGCGGTCGTAAGTGGACGGTGATCCGTGAAGATCGTAAACGTTCGACCTTCGAGCAGTGGTCGGAAGTGCTTCACAGAAAGATAAATTGCCAAGAGCTCTCTATCATAGGTTGAATATTTCTTTTGAGCGTCATTTAGTCCTCGTGAAAAGAATGCTATTGGAACAACTCTTGAACCTTGTTTTTGCTGTAGAGCTGCACCGATAGCCGTTTGTGATGCCTCTGTGGTTATACAGATTGTTGCTGACGGATCCGGGTGAGCGAGAAGGGTAGCTTTGCAAAGATCTTCTTTCAGTTGTTCAAACACCAAGCTTGCTTCTTCAGACCATTCTATGATTCTTGTGTCTTTCTTTTTGTTATCCGGAATTAGTGAAAAAAGAATTTTTTGTTTTTCCGCTGTACGTGGAAGAGAACGCCTGTAAAAGTTGATAAGCCCCAAAAAACGTCTGAGCTCATGAACTTCTTTAGGTTTTGGATACTCATAAATATCTTTGACTCTACCTTTTTGTGGTTTTACTCCTTCCGCGTTTACTGTATATCCTAAAAAGTCTATCTCGTCAACGCCGAAGAGGCATTTGGCTACATTGCAGCTGAGGCCGTGGTCTTGTAAGACTTTGAAAAGCTGACGAAGATGTTGTCTATGCTGTTCTTCAGTCTCTGAGGCCACCAGAATGTCGTCCAAGTAAACGAACACAAATGGAAGGTCTCTCAAGATTTGGTGCATGAGCCTTTGGAACGATTGAGCTGCGTTCCGCAACCCGAACGGCATTCTGGGGAACTCAAAGAGTCCGAACGGTGTAATAACAGCTGTCTTTTCAATATCTTTTTCTTCCACAGGAATGTTATGATAGGCCTTGACGAGATCGAGTTTTGAGAATATTCGGCAACCACTCAGTCCAGCGTTGAAGTCTGCAATATTGGGTACAGGGTATCTGTCAGGTATGGTGACTTTGTTCAATGCCCTATAATCGCCACATGGTCGCCAGGTTCCATCTTTCTTCTTGACCATGTGTAAAGGCGAGGCCCACGGACTTTTTGAAGGTCGACATATACCCATCTCACACATGATTTGAAATTCTTGTTTAGCATCTCTTAGTTTGTCTGCTGACAATCTTCGAGCTTTAGCAAATACTGCTGGACCTTTAGTCTCGATGACGTGTGTTACTGGGACTCGGCTTTCGGTAGGTGGTCGTCCTGGTCTAAAAAGTTCCGGATATTCTACGAGAATGTCCGTATATGACGTGTCTGGAGGGATAGCACGGATAGAACCAATGGTCGGTAATTGGACTACGTCGCCTTGCGACGTAAGACCAGTCACAGAATCTACTAGCCGTCTTCCTTTAATGTGGACTAATAGGTTGAAATGTTGTAGGAAATCAGCTCCGAGAATGGGTGTGGTGACATCTGCGATCACGAACTGCCATGGCATTGATCGCTTGAGTCCAACGTTAACTCGTAGAAGCCGTAATCCATATGTTGGAATCGTAGAGCCAGCTGCTGAATACAGGAATGTAGTCTGTTGCCCGTCGCGTCGATCTTTATGGTTTGCGGGTAACACGGATACCGCAGCGCCAGTATCGACGAGATACCGCAACCCGTTAATCGAATCAGCAACGTACAAACAGGCGGGGTGATTAGCTGACCCGTCGTCGCATACCGCCACTAGCGTCGGGTCGTCTCGTTTCCCTGTTTCTTGTTTTGTGCTTTGGAGCATGGTGATTCACATCTTCTGGCTTCATCCCCAAATCTCCAGTGAAACCAACAAGGCTCTCCCTCTGCATGTGTTCGAGATCGAGATCTTTGAGACGAGTTAGTCCGGCTTCTGGATCTTGTTCTTCTTTGTACAGGTTGCTTAGCTGTGCTCAGAGCTGCGACTGCTTTTGCAAGTTCGTCAATCTGCTTTTGAATAGAACTGCTGTTCGAACTTTCTCCTTTTGGTGCAATAGCGTATACTGAGGACGGTTGTGTAACTTCAACTATCTTGTCCGCCATAACTGCCATATCTGTTAAGCTGTCCTTGCTAGCTGAAAGAACTACCTGAATGTTTGCTGGTAGCCGCTGCAACCAGAGAGATTTCAGAGCCTCCTCTGACAGAGCGTTTCGAGCCAAGTCCTGCATCGATCTAAGCAGCTGTGATGGTTTCCTATCACCTAGATGAATGTCAGATAGAAGTTTTCTTAATTTGTGTTCGCTTGATGCAGCAAACCTCTGAATTAGTGGGTTTTTTTTATAGTATTGTAAGCATCTCCTCTTGGTGGAGCGAGAAGAATATCACTTACCTGCTCCAGAGTATCTCCATCTAGAGCAGTTAAGATATGATCGTATTTGGTTTGATCTTGAGTGATTTTGCTTAACGAAAAATTTGCTTCAATCTGCCGGAACCAGAGCTCAGGTCGATTCTTCCAAAATGTCAGAAGTTTCATGCCGACTAACCCAATCCTCGCTTGATTACTATGGTCTTGTGAGTCTGGGTTTGGATTAGGCATATTAGGGTTTGGACTTCCGTTATCCATTTTTTATTTTTTGTTTAATTTTTTATAAAATGACAGATAATAAATTTTTTTAACAATGAATTTAAGCAATTGAAATATTACTTACAGTACCGTCTTGAGGTTTCGTGTTTCTGTTCACTAGGGTCACCAATGTTAAAGACTACGTATCTGCACTATAATCAATTAACTAATTACATAAGAATTCACAGATTAAGTTGACACACCGAAACGAACTAATTATATTATTCAAGGAATGCAAAGTTTTTACATGTCATGTCAAATAAAACAAATAAACTAAATAATAAAATATTGAGGCGAGCTGCGATGCCTCTAAAAAATGTTATGTAGATGCGAGCTGGCGCGATGGTAAAGAGAATCAGAGGTCAACAACTGGCTATATTTATACTTGGGGAAGCGGAATTGTATCATGGATAAGTAAAGCACAAAACACAGTAGCTTTATCAACATGCGATGCGGAACTTACAGCTATGCACGAAGCTGTAAAACATGGTAACTTCTTAAGGGCTTTGATTGAAGAAATGGAAGAACAAAATCTAGAGCCCACCATAGTGTACTGTGACAATATGTCGGCAGTGAGCCTAGCTAAAAAGGGCAGCATAACATCGAAGTCTGCTCATATGGTTAGGCAAGTCGGGTATTTATATCAGGAAACCAAAAATCAAAATTTTCAGTATTTTCATGTTAGTTCAAAATCACAATCGGCAGACTTCCTAACAAAATCATTGGGGCCACAACCGTTTAGGAACTGTTTAGAATCTTTAAAATTCCAAAGTATTGGGGAATCCGAAAATAAGTAAATACATATTAAAGGGGGGATGTTGAGAATGCAGCAAGTTAATATGTATTTATACGACATTGTCATTGTCAATAATATTGTCAATTATTATGAATAAAATTTATTCTGGTTTTAGAGATCCAAGTGATTACTATCAATTATAAAATTAAGTAATAATATTAAGATCCAGGCCAACACTATCTATTGAAACTAAAATAATGTTCAATGGTTATTAATATGCTCACTAGATGTTGCTGGGGTTTTTATATTTCTAGTGATAGTGATAGAATAAACTAAAAGGGGTTGCTAGCAGGTAGAGATGTAAAAAAACGGGTTTTTTTCTGGTGACGTTTTTCTCTATTATAAAATGTGTTTTTTTTTTTTCACCGATGCTAAAGAAGGTATTTTTTTTAACATAAAAAGCAGTTGCTCATCATCAAAATACCTTTAATTAATATTTTACTTTAAAAATAAAATGTAAATATGTCCTATAGATTTTTTTTTAAACATTATAACGTAAATATTTTTGATAAAAAAAAAAAAAAAATACTTGTCATAATAATCTCCACCACTAACATAGTCGAATAAATGAACTGATTTTTATTAGCTACTTTTTGATTTTGAACTGTAAAAATTTACTCAAATTTTAATAATAAATCAATAATATATACTTTTTTACAATATTTTATTTGATAATAAGATTATATATACTCGTATTATAATCATAGTATATAATTCTATTTGTTTAATGAGTTAAACAAACTGGACTTTAATATGATTTTTATTTTCTTTTTTTAAATAAAAGTTAGTCACCCTAGCCATCAATGGAGGATGAACTGATTAGATTTTCTTACCATTTTAAAAATTAAATAATTTAATTCCTATTAACCAGAGCCAATATCCGAGGACAATATCATTTCCAAGATATTGTGCAAGTTGTGTAACCGTACTTTATGGAATTTTGTTTCTTATATCAGAATTAAATAACCATTCTCAATAATTAAACTCTTAATATAATAAAAATTAGTTAAACATATGTATCTGAAAAAAACGAGGGGCTTGGGTTTTTTTTAAAAAAAAACAAAAAAAAAAAAAAACGGAACATTTTGAAAAAAAAAACTTTTTTTTTTCATTTACATCTCTACTAGCAGGGTGGGGTTTTTTGTTTCCTTTCTTTTTTTTACCGATACATATTTTTACTTTTAATATTTTTATCTTTTACAAACTTAAGATTTAGACATATTTCTAAACGTATTTTTAGAAAAAGGTTTCATATGAAAAATCTTTTTACCTCTCGTTTTCTTCCTATATACTTTTCTTTTAGACTTAAGTCTGTATCAGGCACTTACCCTGTAAACACCCTTCATACCTTTTGCTATATATTATTGATAGTGATTTTTTCTTGGCTTTTATTTTGGTTGAAATGACTCAGGCTGAGGGAAAGCAGTCTGAAGAAACCACCCAGTCTGTAGAGCACTACCTTCCATTCCAACCTCAGTACCGAAAGGGTTTTAATTACAAAAGGAGCTGCAAATAAGTTTATTCATGTGTGCACAAAAAACTAATTGAACCATTCTTTTGGAGAAAACTTCCATTTCCTGTTAATTAAAAAGTTACTTATGGCTGTACTTTTATTTTTTGCTTCCGAGCTTACCGAAGGTAACGGAAGCTATGTGATCGTTCTGAAGAACAAACAATTTTTATTTCTCCGATTTCAAAAATTCCAAGACAGAAATCCGTTTCAGACATCAGGGAACATTTTTGGTTCTGTGTCTGTCTGTCGGTCTGTCGTTCAATTTTTGCAAACCAACATATCTTAAAAAGTACACGTTCAATTTTAATGAAATTTAGGTGGTTGGTCATAATTAGCCCATTGTTGGTCCCATATAAGTTTCAACCTTCTGCGCCTATTTGTTTCTCTTCCACATGCGCACAAACATACATTTATTTACACATTTAGCTTCAAAAGTACTTATCTGATTTGAATGAAACTTTTATAGTTTATCGAAAGTAACCTGCAGATAGCCCCAGATTAATTTGAACCATATACGCTCTTTAACTATTGCTAAATTGATACTTTAATTCGTGTAAAAAATCTAAAAAATTTTGATAGATTAAAAAAATCGGGGGAAATAATTAAACCAATTTGACAATAATGGCTTGTAAAAGCATAAAATCAATAAAGTACGTGGATAGGATGCGAGGAAGCTATGTGCCACACCAATTGGCAGTCTATTAAATTTACTTCTTTCATCCTGTTTTACATGTTGTTTTATTACAAGTGCAAAAATTAATATTTAAAAATTAACCAACTACAGTAGAAAGGATGGCTGATATCATGCCTTTTCAGCAAACACAATCTATAAGAAAAGGACTTTTAGGGTCTGTGGACTATCGTTGCAAACTAGGTATTTGAGATAACAGGAAATAATCACAGAGGGTTAATCATTCTAGGGCGTTGGCTAGTTTAGTCCTATCTCAAGATCAGCCGTTCTGAGAAGGCTTGTCTCAAATCATCCATTGAAACCCTGGCAGTGAGGGCTATGTGTATCTTCTGGATGTATCTTAAAACAGTTAGGGACACAACCTCCTATCCAGCCCCTCTCATTGAGCCTTTCCCCACCTCTTTGGACCCCATTTACTTCACCAAGCTGTTGGACACTGCAGGCTCAGTAGACATCTGGCATTACTAAAGGTAGAGGAGGACCCCATATGTCCAGTATGAGGAGAGGAAGAGGAAATAGCTTACCATTACCTGGGAGTGTGTGATGGATATGGGAGATTGTGCTTTCATATCTTAGAGAAGGGAGGAATTGGGGTAGAGGAACTTGAAACACTAAAGTGGCAAGACACAACAATACAGTTTGGAATAAAATAGTGGGATACCAAACTAAAAGACTATACCTACTAAATAAACAAAGTTAATACAATGTATTGTCTTTAACAGTAACAATTGATTTTCCTATAGCTTTACATGTTTTAAGGTCCCAGTGATTTTTAAAAAAATCTTCGTAGTTGCGAAAACTATAAAAAAATAGTGATTTTTTTTTCTCTCTCTAAAAAACAAAAACAGTTTTAACTATTTTGTCGAAATGTAGTCAAATTAATTAAATAATAAATGTAGTCCATTTAAAGAATTGTCCCACCCCCGTTTTGAGGGCCCAAATATAGAGATGAGAAAATTTGTTGGGGTTGTTCTTAATTTAATTTAGTGAAGCACATATTGTAAGACTAACTGTCATAAGTTGATTTGTCGATCTTTATTCAGTTATTTATATATTATTTATTACACTGTTGTACTTAATTACTTTATAATGTTGTCACCATGGAGACATAAATAAATAAACCTTTAGGTTTGTTCCAACCACTCTTCAAACTGGTTTGGAACTGTCCGACGCATGCGCATTTGGAAAAAAACGTTCCAACTAGCCAAAACTCAAACTCTGACTGACTCCGACTGTTAATCAGCTGTTCCAACCACGCTCTGATTAAATCACGGATTAGTTTGGAACCAGTCAGAGCAGTCAGCGATCGGCGGCAGGGACTAGTAGTTTGGGATTGAGTTTGGGTGAACAGAAACGTAACCTTCCGCTCCGCTTCATTGTTTTTGTTTTGATTTCGCTCGCCTATTATTCTCCTTTCTTGCGATCCAACTCTTCTTTTTAAAATGTTTTTGTACGAATGCGATGGTAAATTTTTGTGCGTATAATGACATTTTCTAGATACTTCTGAAAAAAATAAAAATTGAACCTATTTTCCAAGATGGACTTTTGACCTACTTATATTCCATTTTCAAACAAATATCGAAAGAATCCAATTTATTTCCGCAATATTTCTTTCGTTAACTGGACTAAGATTAATATTTGTTTTTTAAAGCAAAAGAGCATTTAGGATTATATCAATAAAAATACGAGTGTGCCGTGAGTCTACTAAAACTGGCTCACATCAGTAAGCCCGAAAATTGTGAATTGCGTAAATCAAAATGAAATCGTGAATTCATGTATTAAATAAATATTTATAAAATGTGTGCATGTATTTTCGTCATATTCTCTATGAGTATGTAGGTTTTACTTCCAACTTTTGAGCTTAATTAGCATTAGAAAATGAAACTTTTGTGGTGTGGCCCCCCCCCCCCCTTGTTGTGCGAGCCCCTAGGCGGCCTAAATCAGGCCCTGATTTAAGCGACTGGCACTTATCTTCATCAGCTATTGACTCATCCATCATCCATATCTTTAATATTAATAAGTTAAGGTATTTTTGATAGCGCAGGAACGCAAAATCACATAAACGATCAACTCAAAAAGTTGTTCTGATAACAGCGCTAAAATCTACAACAACCACAAGCAACAGCAAACAGTTTGGTTCGAGAAAGGAGCGTTCCAACAAAAACGAAATCACAAATCAATTCCCAACGGTCAATGATCGCGCATGAGCATTATTACGTCAATGACGGACTAATCCGAAACTGATTCGGAACTGGTGGTTGGAACAAACCTATTATTTTTCGTTCTCTTCAAAATGATTGTGTTTTATTATAATGTTTAGTTATAATTAATAATATAGAATAGCGTTTATTAATATATTACAGAAACAAATTTTCAATGTTCAATTGTTATTTTTTTCTGTTTTAAATTAGCAAATTATTTAAAGTGCATTATTATTATTATTTTTTTTTTTAGAAATTGCATAAAAAGCTGATTGAAAGGTACACGGAAAAATGCCCTGGACATGATCTATCCAAACTTCCTCGAAATGATAACTATATATTCTACTATATTGGATATCACTTGAAGGCCGCTAAAGAAATCAACAAGTTAATCGATCTCTATACTAATCTAGAATTCATCGAAGCTAAGCTTAAAATTACCGGACCAGCTGATCTCTTGACAGATTATAATAAATATTTACAAGACATCGAAGTATGTATAAATACTCATAATTTATAGTGCAATAGTTTTATTTACTGTTCTGTATTGAACTTTTGAAATACGAGGTATATCCACAAAGTAAGTTCCGTTTCTATTTCTATCCGAGGAGACATTGTACAGCTCTTTTGAGGTTATTATTTAATTCTAAATTTTAAAGTGCTCTACAATTAATAAAACATATGGTTTTTTAAGATGTTCTACTAAAGGAATGATTAATCATAGTATAAAACAAGTAAGGCACGCTTCCTGTATAAGTACATGAGGTGATTATCACCGGTTTCTGTACGATTAAGTTAACCCTTTGAGACACGGGCTGGCGTATTGAGTGCGCCACGAGTAAAAAAGTTTCTGCAAATCACAGATTCACGATGCGAGAATAATAAAACCTCAATTTACCCTACCACTAGAGACCCCTAAAACAGATGAAACAGTCTGCTTTGATTATTGCTTCGTTCTGCATTGTTTTGCTGTGTTTATTTGTCTTTTTGTACTGTATTAGCCGCCCGTGCCACCATGTCCGGTATAGAAAAATTATGCCATCCGATCAATATTTTTTGGTTTTGCATGAGTTGTCGGATTAGGATGATGGTTGTGAGGAGTTATCTTAGGACTTCGACAACTAATAATAATAAATAGGGTTGATAATTAAGGTTGAAAGCCCGATACTAAGTTAGAACGCTGAAGGAGTAATTACTGATTTTTTATAGTAATTTTTATTTTTAAAATTAAAGATATCATTGATAAATAAATATGCAATACATCAATTGACTTTTTAGTTCAACATTTCCAAATCGCAATCTAGATTTAACCAATTTATGGTTTGAAAAATGCATTGGCGCATAAAGTGCGCCGCCCGTGCCTTTTTGTTTGTCCACTATAGCCGTGCCACGGGTTAAAATTATTAAGTGTAAAATTTTAATAGTTGCATATTCTTTTTCTACACTTCAAGACCTTTAAATTGATGTATAACATGTCATGGTGACTAAAAACTTATTTTTAGTTGCCCGCAATATTGGCCACCATTTTGGAAATATTAAGTGTGAAAACTCCAAAAAGTTTACAGTTGTCAGAAATGCCGAGATGCACCTGTGTGCCGAATTTCATGTTCCTAGCTATAGTAGTTTTTGAATTGAAACAAGCCAACAGACAGACAGACAGACAGAGCCGTTATATAAGGTTTGTTTTTTTACTTCCTACAGAAACCTAAAACTACAAAAACAAAACTCTACCTCCGTAATGGAACATAATTTAAATAACATATATAGAGAATCTAAACTTTGACGATGATACCTGTTATTCTTCCTAAATTAACTTATGCATTATCTATCACCTTAACAATCCTAACAACGGCGACATTTAGGTACGGGTTCACTAATAGTTTAGATCTTGATGTTGAATGAATTGAAACATTCCAACGGACAGACAGACCGACAGAACGGTTAAATAAGGTTTTCTTTTCGTACTTTGTACAGAAACCTAAAACACAAACTAATAGGTCATAAGAAAGAAGGTTTTACGGTAAGAATCATGAACCTCATGAAACCCGAAATAATGTCAAGTCCAATGCTTCTTCTAACAATAGTAATTTTCTTGGTAGATCTGGTTCAAACCTTTTTAGTCGCTCGCAATATTGGCTGCCATCTTAGAAATATTAAGTGTGAAAACTCCAAAAAGTGTGCAGTTGTCATAAATGCTAAGATACACCTGTGTGCCGAATTTCATGTTCCTAGCTATAGTAGTTTATGAATTGAAACATTCCAATGGAAAGACAGACATCTATAAGGTTTCTTTTTGTTTGTACTTTTGTTGTACTTAAAAGTTGCTTAGCTGCTAGTAATTTGAAAATCAATCAGTTATTCTGAAAGTTTTTTTGTGCTCTTTAAAATTGTCTTTTAGCCCGATTACTGTATCTCATTTACTATTTGAGATTTTTTTGAATTTTTAAATATTTTTGCTAAACTCTCTGAAACAAGAAACAAATCAATATCTCGAGAACTATTGAGAAATGGGCATATACTTACTCAACATTTTTCGTTACATATCACCCATAGAATCCACCAGTTTCGTTATGACATTTTATTGCGGGTTAACCTGTTAAAAAATCAAAAGTCGATATTTTCAAAATGGCGGCTGTTATTAAGATAAAATAAAGAGGATTTATTTATCTTATAGAAATGTTATCATTGGTGTGAATTTCAGCTCAAACGACAAAATAGTTCAGAAATTATTTCCGGTTAAAGTTTCAATGTTCAAAAGTCAATATTTTCAAAATGACGACAGATATCAAAACGAAATTCAGGGGAAATATTTGTCATATTAAAAGTTGCATAATTGGTGCAAATTTCAGTGCAATTGGACTTTTTTTTATTTATTTTGTATGAAGGGTTAATGACGTCACAAATCTATGATTTTCCGGGCAGCACAGTTGCATGTAAGGACTGAATTTTGTATTAAGTTTCAACTCTCTTGCTTAAAAACTGTGGGAGTTATGCGTGACACAGACAGACAGAGATCCAGCTAAAAGCTGCTCCAATCGTCTTAAAAACATAAAAAGCGGATGATTCCTGATTTTTTTGGTGAAAATAATACTTTTCCTTTAAAGTAAGGAAAAGTAAAAATACCAATATTAAGTTTATAAATACATATATGAGGAGCCTAGTATCAAAGACGGACATGCGACATTTTTTCCGAATTTCAGTTATCGATTGTTTCTATTTTTGGTCGCTGCATCAGATTCTGCTATCCATTTGCATCAAAAACGACCAGAAAAGGTGGTAAAAATAATGCAATAATATTTGTAGTTTTGTTTCAAATACATTCGGACAAGTCAACACACGTTTTGCTTCAAAAGTGGACATAATCTAAACAGCCAATCAGGAGGCTGCATTTTACTAACTCGTTCCTATGATGCACTGCTGTCTTTAACATCTGAATACCTACTCCTACCATATTTGGCGTACATGTTTAGAAAAATGATACCCCGAGGGGAAATCGAGAAATTAATTTTACCTCTAAATTTGGGGGCGCTACCCCTCAAAAACTCTGAAAAACCTGAAAAAAAAAAAAATTATTTCAACAATATTATTATTGTAACAATTATTTTCCATGTCGTTTTGCTTCAATAACGGACTAAACCTGGTTTTTGTTTCAAAATTTGACATCTCCACTTTTTAACTCCATTTTGCAGCTAAAATCTCAAAGAAATTCACGTTTTCAGAACGTCTAACTAGTTTTGAGTCTATTATGAATGTACAGGAAAAAAATCATAGCTCTAGCTCGTGTAGAATTTGAGCTTCAGTTTTTCGGCTCTCCTGTAAAATTTTGAAATGTGCTCTTGTCTTTCTTTTATACTTAGCTCCACGTATACATATTTTATAAAGCTAATCTTTTTGTTAATTTATTACTTTGAGAATTTTTTTTGTTTTAGAATCAAGTTGATCTGAATAAGGTTAGAGAAATCAATAAGTTCATAGAGAAGTGCGGGAGAGAGATCAACACGCTAGCAAAGCAAGGCAACGAGTCTGTGGACATCGTACAGTTTATATTCCAGGAAACTCATCCATCCTCCTACCTCTACAAGGCTGCCCAGCAGCTCGCTGCTAAGCGACAAGCTTCCTACATCAACTTTCCGTAATTTTTTTTTTGGTTGACATTTTCATGTTTAGGCCTTGGCACAAAAAGCGTTACTGTTACTAAAAGTAACGCTTAACAACTCAGAAAAGTGTGACAGGGAGTTAGAAAGCTATAGGAGGTATGCAATCCAGTCTCCAGCTGTAGGGCCTTCCCCTACCACGCTTCGTAGGGTTGAAGAAAGTCGAAATTATTTCCACTGCTACCAGGAAATTAGATTTTTGCAGGAGGTAGTTCATAGTCGCATAGTGTCTAGTTTAGTCTTGAGGGTAGTAGAGAGAGCCTTCAGCCTTCCCCCCGCAGGCTCGCTATCTTAGGGGCTACATCTTCACCTTGCGTTTTTTATAATATTGCATCTAGGTATGAGATGACTGTTCTAAATTTGTGTAAATAAATATGTGTTGTATATTGAAAAAAAATTTAATCATGATAAGTTGATAGTTAAAATAGGATGGTTGTAGTTCAGTCCTGTTCCCTGCCTACCCAATTTTCAATTTAAAATATTATAAAATATATCACTTCACTACACAAAAACCTCTGCATACATCAGGTTGAAATTTTACATGCCTGTTTCAATTGTACTTTAGACGATGTGTATGATGTTTCATTAAAAGCATTATGTTAGAATGTAAGATATCGGCAAAATCGTCGTTTTCTCTATTTTAAACGTTTAGGTTTGCTTTAATAGTTTTAGTGATTTTTAACACTTTATAGCGGTGTTGGTGTTAGTTTTACTAAAAAAAAAATGTAGGTAAGTCTCATTGAATAGATAAAGTTAGAATTTTTTCCTGTCCCAAAATTCCAACCTTACATTTAAAGTTTAAGTTTACTTTGATCTTTGTGTGCGAACGCTTGGGCGTATAACGTTGTCCAACTAACTCGTCCTGGGCATTGGTAAAATGAACATGTGTACCAAATTTCAACTAAATCTGTCAACTTTTAATCGAGTTACTGTCATCGGTGGATTTCCATATGGTTGGTTTTGTGAGGGTCATTTTTTTCGGATTTACTCCAGTCCTGGCTGCAACGTGCTATAAGGAACTTCGTTCCAAAAGAATTACAATAAAATTAAAAAACAAATTGTTGTTTTTGTTCAACTCTGGGCTTGGGCATGCATTGTGGCTGCTCTGGGCTATCTGTTGAACTCCGAGAGGTATGTACATGGAAGCTTCAGTCCTGGTACAGCTATCATGGCTGTTTGTATTGCTGTCCCCTCGTGTTTTTGTGAATGAATACTTATGTATATATATTTATTAATAATATCAATTATGGGAGTGAATAAAGAAATAAATCTAAAGAAGAAAATAAATAAATACAATTTTTGAGTGGCATAAGCGCTTAACAAAGGGTATATATTTGTGTGTATGCATTTTTTCGTATATGTATTGTATATACTGTTTATCTACGATTGATAAGAAATATAAACATTATATCTCTGTTTAGATGCGTTGAAAATAATTATTTACGTACTTGTATTTATTGCGCATGCGCGTCTCATAGTTCTGAAGAATTCCTCTTCTTTACCACACTAGTGCGGTAAAGAAGAGGAATTCTTCAGCTTTACGCACGATTAGCTAGTTTGTTTACATTTAACAAAACTAATTTGCTGTTCTTTTAAGTAGCTGTTTATATCGAGTTTTTAGTGAAAAACAATGAGTGAATTAAGTGACTTTGACGAAAATGTGGAGAATAATACTCCTCCAGAAATAATTAATTCGGCAAAAAATACAACTCGAGAATTAATGCCATCTTTATCAAGAGAGAGATACGAACTTACATACAGCAAGTTTATTTTTTCCTGTATTTATAATTAAATCTAACAATCGTAGATAAAGTACGGTATGCAACTCGAGCGAAAACGGCATTTTGCATTGCTCGTGTGGTTTTACAACCCTCGCTGTCGCTCGGGTGCAAACTCCACCCTCGCATGCAAAATGCTACTTTCCGCAGTCGACGCGTAATGTACTATTATAGGTATGTATGTCTATAATATAAAAAATCGTTAATTTAATTATCAAATAAACATATGTAATATAAAAGAAGAAACAAGGGAGAAGAAAGGAAACTAAAACAACAAAATTAATATTAGCAAAATCGGATAATAAATATTATCCGATATAAGAGTAGCCACCAGCCCAAGATGTCGAGGCGCTCCTACCTTTCAGCCTCGGGTGGAAGGAGGGATAAAAAAAGAAAATTTACTTATGTGACTTTCAGCCACATCTTTTTCCTGAAACATTGATGAAAGTCCATGAACTTATAAGCAACTTGTGAAGAACTTTAAAGAATAGCAATGAACTGACTCACCAAAAGACAAAATTCGTTGACTTTTTAAATTTTTAAAATTTCGATGAAATTTTGCCGTAGAAAGCAATAATAAAGGACTAACTGTATTCTAGATTTGGTGGAAGTGGTCGTATAACAGCTCCGGTTGACCACTAAATTTACAAAAGGTTTACGAACACGGTCGGTTGTTTAGGTTGGTGTTTCCGGACACAGCGGTTACTTCTAGTCAACCTGGTTAGTGATTCCGGAAGTACCCTAAACCCTCTCTAGCACTCCCATTTATTTTTGAAACAGTTCCTTGTGAAGCTTACATTGTAGAGAGATCAGTCGAGATTCTAATCTTTAATTTATGTTTAAGGATTGGGCCATTTTCAAAAGGAAACGAACCTTCTGAAATCCTGCACCAGACAGCATGTGTGACCTCCATGAAGACCACTGTCTTCAAAGATTTAATTGTCATCGGCTTTGAAAATGGATCCATTGTTGTGAGTATCTACTGTTGTTGAGAACAAATCTTTTAACTAACATCTACTGTAAGATTTACTAAAATTTGACTTTTGACAGCGCGGGAAAATCCGTTGGGAGCCAATGAGAAGTCAGGATTTTGAATTTTAGAAGGTCGGGCCAACTAGGCAAACAAAAATGTCACCGGCCCCACTCCTCCTACAGGCCTAGTGGCATTATTTTTTTCATCATTTAGGTTGGCCAATCTGAGTGTCAAAAGTCAAAACTTTAGTAAATCTTACTGTACGCATTAAGCTCACCAATTGAATAAAACTAAAATTTTGAAGAGCATTAAAGGGAAGATTGTGTAACTTTAAGTGAATGTCAAGCAAGACTGTGACATATATCAATGTTGAGGTTAAGATACGTAACAGTGTTGTCTGTAAATCCATTCTAGCTGGTCTGACACCAAATTTAGTTGAGAAGATGCAATGTTTGTTTGTTTTAATTTCATTCTTATTCTTGTCTATTTCTTAAATTATCTTGATTGTTTATTGTCAAGCTTCTCTGTTTTAACTGCACACTCAACCTTTTTCCATTTCGTCTGTATGTCTGTAATTTTTTTTTTTTTTTTTTTTTTTTTTTTTTTTTTTTAATTAAAAATAAATAATTCACCATTTAATAAGATGGGCCTGGGTGGCTTGGAGGCTAGAGCGCTCGCCTTGCGATAAGGCAAGTTAAGCAGCATCGAGCCGGGTCAGAAGGTGACCGCAGCTCTGGGTTCTATTTCCAGACCAGCCCCCCCTCTCAATGTCCACCCAGCATTGTTTAAACAAGTGGAAAGCTCCTCAAAAGAGTAGCGCCACCAGGTTTTTAGCCTGGAAACCATGTCGATGACACTCCTGGTTGTAATACAACTAGGTGGGGAGTCATGGTTGACGACCATATCTTCACACAACAGTGTGAATATTTCGGTCCCTAACCCGGGTTTGATGAATGGGCCCACCTAAGTGGCCTACATCTTCGGGTGTAAAAAGCCCCCCCCCCCCCCGTTTATAATAAAATAAAACAAAAAACAATTTACTATTTAATAATAATATTAATCAAGGATTAAGAAGAATTAATAATGTTAATGTCCCAATATAGATATTATATTTTAACTCTGCATTAGGCTGGTTGTCAACTTGAAGCAACTATGTGCAACCAGGTGACTACAGGCGATTATGCGTGACCAATTGTCCTTTGCAAGAGACCTTGAGCAGGTGACCACATGCTACTACCGGCGACAACAGGCAACTAGCGACTGTTCTGACTGAGAACAGTCTCTTTTAGTTGCCAGTTAAATTACCTTGTTTACTCTAAGCTTAGCACTTATTATTAGTATATTCACTATGGATATTGAAAAATTAATCAAGCAAATTTATAACAACAAAACCCCATTATGGTATGTGAGGAATAATTTGAATCATTCTTGTGATATTGAGAGCGAACTGTGGAGAAAAGTTGCTGAGGAAGTAAACGCTACACAAGTTTAATTGTCTCCCTAAAATTCAACATTTTGGTGATCGATGGCTCTATAATATTCAAAATGTAGCGTAACGCTTCAGGACGCATTCTGTAATAATCGAAAAACTTTTGGGGGTCCTTCTGCAAATTTCCGTGGGGATGATAGAATTCATTTATTGATTTCCTCCTTTCTAATATTGGGTTAATCCAACACTGATTTCTTCTACGGGTTTGTAACCAACGCCTCATGAGACAAGAATTCTCCAAAATGTACATTAAGTCCACAATATCTATTTTAAAAAAATCACTCGAGAACTTGCAGAAAGTGCAATATACACTACACAGTATGGCGCACAGACGTGAACCGATAGTGTTGTAAAGTCGCTTACAGTGGACGACACCTGTCACACATAGTCGCCTGATTCAAGTTGCCTGTAGTCGCCTGGTCGCTTAGTTGTGCGTAGTCGCTTCCAGTGGACATCCTTATACTTGAAGCATAATCACTGAATACATTTTATTATAAATAGCTGGGTTTCCATCTTTTGCTATGGAGTGTTATATTTTTATTTGCATTATATTAATTTGATGGGCTTATAAACTATTATCAAGGGTTAAAATTAGAATTATCTTTTATTAATATTTATATATGCTTACATCCTATGTACTAAAGAGAAGGCGTTCCTTCTTTACTCTCCTTAAGGATCAAATTTCAAAAAATCACTTCTTGGCATCACTTCAATATTACTTTAAAAATTACCATACTAAATACAATTTTATTTTAGCGATGCTAAGATGTGATAATAATAATAGTGAGGGGAACGGTTTCAAATACAAATATGGCTGCCATCTTAAAGCCCAACTTTTGAGGCAAACTTCTTGAAGAATAAAATCCTCCCAACTCTGATGGCTTAGTAATACCTAGGAATCAGATAACACCTAGGATATCCTATAGGATACTCTCAGCATTAAGATTGGAGAGAAGAAGCCCATTTGGGAAGAGTAAGACATTCTGGGTTGACTTCAACCGGCTCTGGACTGTAAAGGTTGAAGAACCTTGTTTTAAAAAAATCTGGTTCTTAAGAACCCAATAATTTGGAAATTTTTCACGAAAGAAACTGATAATATGATCAATATTGGTAAAAGAAATATTTTGTTTTTTTTCTAATTCTAATGTGAAATGTGTTCAAACTAGTGCAATGTGATTTGATTTCAGTTGTACAACACTAAGATAAAAAGTGCTGTGAATAGATATGTAGGACACGAAGGTGGACCGATACGAGGGCTAGCCCTCAATAAGGACAACTCTTACTTCTTATCTTACTCCCTCGACAAGAGGATATCGATATGGCGGCTGGACATACATACTGGAGATTTATTTAATTTTGAAGGTACTCATTATTATTATTAAAATAAATTGGCCAAGTATATGCTTTCAGGTTATATGCAAAGTGTTTGTAGGCAATTTTAACGAATAGGACAAGTTAGTTAACCAGCATAATACATCCAGCCATTTTGACGAGGTGACTGTCTGTCGCTCTCCTGTTTAAAGCAAATGTTAAGGGTTTATGGTCCGTCAGTATGATGAATGATCTTCCCTCCAGCATATGTCTAACATGTTTGATTGAGTTGTATGTTGCCAAAAGTTTGCGTTCATACGTCCTGAAGTTTTTTTTTAGTGTCATTAATTTTATGAGAGTAGAAACTGAGTAGTTCCAAAGCTCTATCTTGAAGTTGTTTGAGAGCACCGTGGATAGCAATGTCCAATGTCCGCCATAAGTGTTAGGGGTAAAGTGGATGATAGGAAAAACAGAAAGAGTGGTTGCTTTGATGACGTTTTGTTTGCACATGTTAACTGATGGTAGTCTTTTTTCTGTTCACATTATTTCCTTGTTGTCCTTCAGATTACCCTTTATTAGGTCAAAAAGTGGAGCTTGATGTGACACAGCTGAAGGGAGAAACATCTGTAAAAATGTATTACACCTAAAAACCTTCTAAGGGCTTGAATGGTTTTAGGAGTTTCCATTAGTCCTATTGCCTCTACTTTTTCTGGTGCTGGTTTTACTTCATTTTGAGTAATATGGTAGCCCAGAAAAGTTAATTCTTTTACTCAAAAAATACTTACCTTTTTTTAATGTTGATGGCAATTTTGAACTTATTTAATTTTTGAATTACTGTTTCGAAATGAGATAGATGTTCCTGTAAATTTGTTGATGCTATTAAAATGTTGTCTAGGTAGGTCTCCTAGAATCCTGTTCATAACTCTCTGGAAAAGTACAGCTTTTCGTAGGCCAAATGGCATGTCTAAAAATTCAAAAATACCAAAAGGGGTAATTAAAGCTTTTTTTCAATGTTCGAAATTACCATGGGTACTTGATGGTAAGCGCGAATTATGTTTAATTTTTAATAATATATGTTTGTTTTCCCAAAGGTTTCCAAAGTCTTGTATGTTGGGCAGGGGATGGTGATAGCGTTTAACCTGCGGCAATCGACACATGGTCTCCAATAATTTCCTTTCTTCAGGACCATATGAATTGGGCTGGCCAACAGCCCATATTTCAAGTTCAAAGATGATTTGAAAATGCTCGTTGGCGATCTTAAGTTTGCCAGGTGCTAGACATCACGCAGGTAACCATCAGATAATCAAGGCTGCATTAGAACAGCCGAAACAGGCCAATTGTTATAAGTACAATCATTCTGTGTGAAGATGTTTGGTTATTGAACTACACCTCTACAGTATAATTTGTATGTTTTTGAATTGTTGCTAATATGTGGTTTTAGGAAGATTATTATTAACAACTTGTGTTTAGGTGTTAAAGAGCCAAGGACTCCATCACCTGTTACAATCCAGGAGAATCACTCTCCGCTGTGGCAGAGCAAAGCCATCATGAGCTTCACTCACCTACCTCATCAAGGAGTCTTACTCTGTGCTGTATATGGACAGCACCATCCTTCTCTCATCGCCTCCTCGACAGCCCACTCTCTCATGGTAATCTCACTACTTTGTGTTTATTTTTTTTAAGGGGTATTTTGTTTAATAGTTTATTTGAGAGCTGTTCTCAGGTTAAGGTAAATGACTGAGAATGAAAAAAATGAATAAGGTAAGTGTAGGGGATTTCCTGGGGGTTTTCTTGAAGGTTAAGAAACTACTATAGGAAGGATCAGGTAACGAAGGAAGGAATCAAAAGGATTACGGAAAAACAAAAAAAAGTTTCAAAAATAAAGGAAAAATACAGTTAAGTTAGAAGGGGGGGGGGGGGGTATTGTTATTTGTATTAGACAGAATATTAGTATATATATCATTCTTAATTTATTATCGTCTTCTTTCATGTTTATGGTGTTCTTTTCAAGTGTAAGGTGTTTTTGGAGGTGTTTTTCTGTGTGTAAAATGTGATATTTATCTGTGTCTAATGTGTGTTTAGGGTGGTATGTGTGTTCTGATATGGCTGTGTTAGTTTTGTTATCAGAGATGTCTTTAATATGTTGTTGTTAATTTAAAAATTTTTGGTAAGACTTTTTGTATGTTTTTACTTTGTTCTCCTTTGTAATTCAAATAGACTTGTTTTGTTTTAGCGAATTTTCAAAGAAAATTAAGCTATTGCAATGGAAAAACATGTTTTTTTTCCATTTTACCCCCCTCCTATTTGAAAATATGATAAATGTGTACATAACAACAATTACTGTACTCTTAAAGAGCTTTCCAACGACATGCATCTTGAAGGGTTTATACTATTTTGACTTTTGCACCCCGTACCCATGTGTACCAATTTTTTTTTTCACCCATCCAAATTCTAAAATAATAATAATACGCAGATTTCTTTGAAAATTCGCTCATTAAGTCAGTCAAGTAGGTGCATGACTGGACTTTTTTTTATTTTTTTTGCCTTTACAATTTTAATTTGTAGATCACTAAAGAAGCTCAGGTTCCCTGGGCGAAAGCTAAAATATTATTTCACTTGAAAAAGGACTTTTATTCCAAATAAACCCTCCAGCCTACTTTAATATTCTACAAGTCCAAAAAATGAAATCTCTATTATTTTTCTTAAATCTTTATGAAAGAAAGGTAATTACTGGATGAGTTTTTTTAAATGTCAAGTTTATCTGTTTAGGTTTGGGTGGATAATGAGATTGGATGGTACAAGTCGATAGAGAATGTGCACAGCTGTCTCTTCTGTAAGAACGATACTCTGGTGCTCGCCGGTGCTTCTAAGATTATTGGGTTTTCAGCTGACAAGGGTATTGTCATGTTTGAAACATCACTTCCGATAAACCTGTCGATTCAGTCATCTGTTATCAGTCTTCTAATGAATCCAGGTAGTTTTTATTTTCTTCTGTAACTTTCACCATCTTGTTATGATATAAGTGTTTAAAGTACAATTTGAAAGAGCCTACTTGTTAAAAAAAATGTTCAAAACACAATAAAAATGACTAGACGTAGCCAGTTATAGCAACAACTACCATAGCCTGATAACAACACAAACCATTATGTGTAGCAACATCAATACATATTGTTATTTATAATAGTTAATTATAGTCAAGGAGATAGCGTGCAAAAAAGTATTTGACTAACATCAAGCTAGAATTTTGTATATAAGAATATGTGGTCGGGTAAGTTCGTCTGCGGGACATAGCTTGGTAATAGACATTTGAAAAAAACAAACCGGTGGAGAACAGCCATGTCCCGCCCTTTATACTGGACAATATGATTTTCATGATCCTGAGTACGAAATTAGTTAGTTGACAAAAAATCAAGTTGATAATAGTATTATGTTTTATGCTATTGGTTAAATTCAATAGTAACGCAAGTCAACTGACTTATTTTTTGATCATTGACAATCTTAAATCAAGAATACAAAAACATTTAGCTAGTATCCGGTCGAAATCCTAACAAATAGTTTGTCACTTAATAGATTAGTTAGTCAAAAATGACTTCAAATTAAAGAGAGAATACCTATTAAGTGACAGAATACCATCAACCTGATTTTGGGTCTACTAACTAATTTCGTTCTCAGGATCATGAAAATCTCAATATCCACCATAAATAGTCTAAGATTCGGTATAAGAAATATATACCCTCATCTGTTATTTAATGATAATAAAGAATATATAATAGAGAATTTATAGATTGATACATCGCAAATAGGTTGCCTAGCTAAATCCTATTACCGATGATGTAAAATAATAAAATGTTTACTTAACTTCCCCTTACTTCAACTTCCCTGATGTGTTATTTATGAAAATCAAACATTAGCTGAGAGAATTCACCCCAAGGAATTCAAAATATAAGGGTTGCCTACTTTCCCCTCTGGTCAACTATGGAGTTGCCAGGTATAAACAGGTGAGTAAAAGTAATTAATACACCCTCATCAGTTATTTAATCAATTTATATATCAAATGAAAGGTATTTTTATTCCTAATCTAACCGTATTAGGTTGCCTTAAATTCTAAATTAAAATTCTAAATTTTAGATCTAAAATGTAGGCAACCATAGATTCAACCAATTTTTTTATAAGGCAACCTAATACGGTTGGATTGGGAATAAAATTACCTTTCATTTGATATAATAACTGATGAGGGTATATTAATTACGTTTACTCACCTGTTTATACCTTGCCCCTCCAGGGTTGGCAAGAGGGGAAAGTATGCAACCCTTATTTTTTGAATTCCTTGGGGTGAATTCTCTCAGCTAATGTTCGATTTTCATAAATAACACATCAGGGAAGTTGAAGTATGGGGAAGTTAATAAACATTTTATTATTTAACATCATAGGTACGCGATTTAGCTAGGCAACCTATTTGCGATGTATCAATCTATAAATTCTCTATCATATATTCTTTATTATCATTAAATAACAGATAAGGGTATATATTTCCTATACCGGATCTTAGACTAAAAGGGCGGGACATGGCCGTTCTCCACCGGTTTGTTTTTTCAAATGTCTATTGCCAAGCTATGTCCCGCAGATGAACTTAGCCGACCAAATATTCTTAAAAGGCACTATAAGATTAACTTGTACACAAAATTCTAGCTCGATGTTAGACAGACACTTTTTTGCACGCTATCACCTGGACTATTATCTATTTTGCAATGAGCATATTTTTATTATTTTTTTTTAATCCTACGATTTTAAAGGAGAGTTGTGCTTTATTTAATTTTATTATCGCTTCCTCAATTTATTGTTCCCATTTCCTTACTTTCCAATTTTATCTCAATTGGAAAGTGCATTTTCTAGAGAATCCCGAAGACGTTCTGGTGACTACTCAAGATGTTATCAGTCTGTGGTCGTTTGCCTGCACGGAGAAGCAGTGCAAGGTGTTCCACCCTGTCAACCAGTACAGGTTCTACCAGCTTGCCGACATCGGCAAGTATATCGCTGTTGCTTACGCCGACTCCGAAATTGAGATATTCGAGAAGGACAGTGCTTCGTCTCTCGGTTTGTTTCACAATCAAAAAGGGTAAGCTTTAGATTTCATTTATTAATTACTATTAAACTTTTATCGCTATTAATATTGCTTCCGAGCTTACCGAAGGTAACGGAAGCTATGTGATCGTTCTGAAGAACGAAAATATTTTAGGTCTCCGATTTCAAAAATTCCAATACAGAAATCCGTTTCAGACATCAGGGATCATTTTTGGTTCCCTGTCTGTCTGTCGGTCTGTCATTCAATTTTTGCGTACCAACATATCTTAAAAACTACCCGTCCAATTTTAATGAAATTTGAGTGGTAGGTCATGAGTAGCCCGTTGTTGGTCCCATATAAGTTTCAACTTTCTGCGTTTATTTGTTTCTCTTCCACATGCGCACAAACATACATTAATTTACACTTATTGCTTCAAAGGTACTTATCTGATTTGTATGAAACTTTTATAGTTTATCGAAAGGAACCCAGCAGATAGCCCCAGATTAATTTGAACCGTCTGCGCTCTTTAACTTTTGCTTAATTGATTCTTTAATTCATGCAAAAAATCAAAACCGTTTTGTTTTGACAGATTAAAAAAGCAGGGAAACAATTAAACAAATTAGACAATAATGGCTTGTAAAAGCATAAAATCAATAAAGTGCGTGATAGGATGCGAGGAAGCTATGTGCCACACCAATTGGCAGTCTATTTTTATTTAGTAATGGTTTATTTTCTGAACCTTTTGCTAATATAATTTCTCCCACTATCAGGCTCTAACTGTTGGGGTGCACCTCTATTCCTGATTTGTTCTGGAGAAGTTCAGTTTAGGTTGGCTACACCCAGGCAAAAATGTAGCCTCTCTGGGGTATGTCCTGTCTTCCTAGAGATCAAAATCAAATGTTTTGTTTTAAACAATCGAAGCTATGGACATAGACCATGTAGAAATAAAAAATACGTGTGGTGTCGCGGGACACCAGGTTGGAACGAAGCTCTTTACATTTTTCATTAATATAATATTTAATGAATATATTTCATTAAATTATTACTTATACATGGCGGAGTTAGAAAAGAGACAAAATTATAAGTAACGAACTGTTTGTACCTAGCAGAGTTAAGGAAAAATTAAAAGAAAATCATTATTTGTATAATTAAAGCAAGTGTCTTACTATAAATATATATTGAATCTAATAAAAAAGTTGATCATGATGAGTTATTAGTGAAAGAGTATGTTGGTTAAAGGAGTTTGGATTGAAATAGGACTTTTTTCTACCTACCCGGCCAAATAATTTAAAATATTATAAAATATATCTCTTCCCTACTCTACAGGTTCTGCTTGTATCAGGGTGAAATTTTACATGATTATATTTTATTTATTTACAAAACAAAGTGACTTTTTTGACATATATAACAAAAATAATCAAAACAAGTCAAGTAATAGGCTTCCTTAATAACACTGTTTCCCGTCTTTTGAAGCTTATGTTTACGCGAGCGTTGCGCGTGAACGCTTGGGTGGATGGACGTTGTCCAACGAACTTGTCCTGGGCATTGGTAAAATGAACATGTGTACCAAATTTCATCTAACTCGGTGAGCTTTTACTCAAGTTATCGTCATCTGTAGATTTCGTGACGGATTTTGCATGACTGTGATTTTGTAAATTTTGGTCGTTTTTTTCGGATTCACTCCCAGAACGTGCCATAAGGAACTTCGTTCCAAAAATGTTATCACAATCCACTATTGTCTCAAATCTTTCTAACCTTAAATGTTAACAAAACATTTTATTTTTAATGAAAGAAAGTCA
Source organism: Gerris lacustris (assembly GCA_951217055.1). NCBI lineage: Eukaryota > Metazoa > Arthropoda > Insecta > Hemiptera > Gerridae > Gerris > Gerris lacustris. Next base: position 161,587,124 of record OX578276.1, on the reverse strand, counting down.
AATTTAAACAATCAATAATTTGATAGTACTCAATGGCGGCATGGGATCGTTACAAATGTTAAAATTTCTGAAACTCTTTTTGTGTTAATTTGTAATATAAGAAAATATTTTAAGGTTAACCAATTCAAAGATGGGCCAATGCCAAGATTGATCTGACCAAGCATAATTAGTTTTTATTGTTTTTTGTATTGTAAATTATTGTAATAATGCAAGACCAATTAGTTTTCTATTTTCGGGATTATTTCCTCTCTCTTATAACAATTTCTATTGGTCTTTACAATTGCCAATCAAATTATTCTTTCTACATCATGTTTTTGTAATTTTTGAAATATGGCTTTTTTGTTATTATTATTTGATTTTTTTTTTTTTTTTTTTTTTTTTGCAAAAATGAGCTCTATAGGTAGAGGTATTTTATCATTTAAACTTATTTCTAACTCCATCGAATTCCCTCTAAAGTGCAGATGTGCTATCAACTTCTTGATGTTGCGAAAAACAGGTTTATTATCAGTTGTTGTTGGAACAATCTAGTGGAAGGGAAGGACTTGATATTCCTCCAGATTTGCTCTTTCCTGGAAAATCTAGATTGTTTTTAAGGGTTTTCTTGAATAATTTAACAGGCCAGCACCATATTAATTTAATTGAACCTCACTATAAGCCCATTCATTGTAAGTGAAATTATGTGTTTCAGAGAAGTAAAATGCATATCTTTAACGTATGACAAGCTGTATGCTGCATACAGTGATAAGACTATATGTGTTTGGCCGTTATCAGAGATTAGCAGTGCTATCGACACACTTCCCTTAGACCCTGTCAGCATCATCTGGGTCGATGCATCTCCTCATATTGCTTCCTTCTCAAAGAACAACTCTATATTGGTAATACATTATTTTTATTTTTGCTTATGAGCTTACCGAAGGTAACAAAGCTATGTAATCATTGTGAACTACAATAGTTATTTATGCACCTAGGGAGTAAAGTAAGCCATTATTCCCTGAACAAAAAAGTTGGTTCTTCAGGTGAAGCCGAAGGAACCATGGTCCCTAATTCCCGAGGCGCAGCCGAGGGAGGTAATTATCTCGAGAGGAATAATGGCACTTTACTCACGAGGTACATACAATATTTTATCTCCAGTAGGAAGAAAGTACACATTTTCATCCATTGCACAGTTTTTATTTATTATTTTAATAAATAACAATAATAATTAACCCTTTTAATAGCAGATATAAGAGATTTAATATTAAAAACAAATAAGAATTGGAATTAAACTCAAATAGAAGGCTATTTAGATGCAGGTTATAAACAAAGATAGACATGGTTGAAAAAGCAGTGACTCCAACCTGATTTCAACAACTTCATTACATTAGCCATTCATTTTCTACTATTTATAAACTAATTAAGTTGCTATCTTTACTTTTTCGCCCTACTTTTACTTTTTCTCCCTACTTTTTGAGTTCAGGGATGAAAAGACTTAGTTTAGTCCCTCTAAACTAATTTAAAATCATAACTTTTTCTCCCTACTGGAGATAAAATATTTTTATCATTTTATAATACAGTAGAACCTCGATAAGAAGTGTCTCAAGGGGATTAGGGAAACAGTCTTGTTATCGAGGTGCTCTTTTTGTTGAGGGTCGTGTTATCAAAGTTATTTTGGCTATCAGTCGTGTTATCGAGGGGGGGGGGGGGGGTTGGGGGCAGGGTTTTCAAGTCTAGACTTGTTCAAGGTCGACCCATCCCTGTATAGAGTCGTGTTATCGAGGTTGACTTCTTAAAATTACTTGTTATAGAGGTTCTTAGTTACGTTGTGAATTGGAAAAAATCTGTGTTATAGAGGTTGTTTGGATAATAATAGTCGCGTTATAGAGGTTAATTTAACATTATGTGTTATGGCAATCTCAAGGGGATTTGAAAATTGCACTTGTAATTGAGGTTGTCGTGTTATTGAGGGTCGTGTAAGCGAGGTTCTACTGTATGATATATGTAGTCCCATTTTTATGTATAATATTATTTATTTATTACACCTATTGACACAAATGATTATATATTTATATAATCATTTGTGTCAATAGGTGTAATAAATAAATAATAACTATTTAATCATAGTTTAAAGGTGATATTTTTCATCCCTTCCTTTGGGACCTCTTCTAACCTTGTTAGAGGTCTAGTTGTTCAAAACATTTTTAGGTCTCCTATTTGAAAAATTCCAAGACAGAAATCCGTTTCAGACATCAGGGAACATTTTTGGTTCCGTGTCTGTCTGTCAATCACACTCAATTTTTGCAAACCAACATATCTCAATAACTACTGCTCTGATTTTATTAAAATTTGTATGGTAGGTCATAATTAGCCCATTGTTGTCCCATATAAGTTTTAACCTTCTGCACCTTTTTGTTTCTCTTCCACATGCACACAAACATACATTTATTTACACCTATATCATCTAAAGCACTTATCTGATTTTTATGAAATTTAGATGGTTTGTCAAAAGTAGCCTGTAGATGGCGCCAGATTAGTCTCAACCATCTGCGCTTCTTAAATTTTGCTAGTTCTAGTAGTAGTCTAGTACTTCCTACTAGACGGGTAGGACCAACCACTTGTTCAAACCTCGCAATCAGGTCTACAGTGGACCCATTTTACTTCCCCGTTGTGGAGAGTTCCAGCTACTTCACACATCATCAGAGACCTTCAAAATGTAGCATTTATTTTTATGAAATGTGGCACTAAAAAATGTGGCAATATGGCACTTATTTTGGCCAAATGTGGCATTTATTTTAGCTAATGTGGCATTTATTTTTAAACTTTCCAACCCCCCCCCTCCCCTTTCCATTGTAAAAGGGATATTAAATCGTGCAACTTGAGTCCTATTACCTACATTATTACTAGGGTTAGGAATTATTTGTTCTAAAAAGCCTAAATACATTCTCTCTGCATTCCCGAAATATTCTTTTATATTCTTTATCAATTATTTAGGCCAACTGGGGGGGGGGGGGATTTGAAAAAACACATTTACTACTTAATTAAATTTATTAGAATTTGAGCATATACATACTTATATGTATATAAGATGAAGAAGGTTTCTTACTTATACACTTCTTTTTATGTAGCAATTTGCTTTGTAAACAAATTTCAAATTAAAATTATTATACTTTAATTAAACTTCTATACTTTAATTCAAATTAATATACTGTACAATAATTATCTTTTCAATATTTTCTGTGGTCAATTTCTAGCGATTGTTTGCTAGTATATATTTTAATTTCAAAAATGACCTTTCCACGTTGGTAGAAACAATTGGCTTATACATACTTCAATATAAAGCAGTCTTTAAAACTTGATACTGCGTCTCCGCCTTGCATTATTTTAACCCTTAAGCACCCAGGATAACATTAACTATTTCATTCCAATCTGGATTTACATTTGAAGCCGCTTCCAGTATTTTTCGGGCTTGTTCTCCTTTTTGGCCCGGCAACTCCATCGCAGCTTTTTGGAGCTCCAAGACAACTTAAGCAGCTGAAGTCAACGAAGTGCCTTGCACCTCTTCTTCTTTCATCTGTGGCAACTTAAAAAAATGAGGTCGTATAAAATTTAGCTGCGTCAAAGTTTGAACGTTTCCCAGTGCCTGCTTGGCTATTTTAATTGCCATGTTATCCTCTTCGTCGAATTCTTCTAATAGAACTTTCACGTTTTCTCCATGTTCTGCGTAATAAAGGGCCACTCTTATTTAAGTTTCCCATCTTGTTAGGATAGGCTCTGATGGAAGAGGGGTGGACCCCCCCCCCCCCCCCCCCCCCCTGGTAGCATTTCCTTGAAGATTGGCACTCGGCTTAGAGCTTTAATATAAATTTGTTTACCCCACTGAAAATTAAGTCATTTACAGCTGGTGAAAAACAGCATGGGCCAAGCAGGTTACATGGACTTAGGGAACACACTTTCAAACACACCCCCGCTTTCAGTATGTATGCAGCTCTGTCAGAGCAGGGCAGTTCGGTTACTTCTATTCTTTGGCATGGACATAAATGTAATACACAAACAAAGTTTAAAATCACTGGAAAAGTTCGAAGACTATAAGAACACAATAACTGTCAACAACCAGAGAGGTGGAATGATATTGGTCACGTATCTGACTCAGGTACACCTGAGACTGGAAGAGGCACCGTTAGCAAAAAACCCAAAATATAACACTATGTTTCTAAAGGAAGAGTTAATCCCTAAACCATTCAATATTACTATGAATGTGCCAATGGTTATCCTCTAAGTATGCTACTTATACCTTTTAAGGGTAATTGGTATTGAACACAACACTACCTGCGTCTTTCCCCAGATTATTTGCTACACGCGGCTTTAAACTTGATTTTTTTAACCTTAGAACTTCTACCCTAAGATAGGAACACAATAACTGGAATCCACGTCACTTGGGGCATCCTCAGCACCTTGGAATCCTGCCCTGCAAGGGCGTATCTTACCTGGTTTTATGGGTTGTAGCAGAACCCCTTAAAATATTTCTATTTTTTTTCTCAGAACTTAGCCCAAATAAGGCAAAATGTGGCACTAAGTGTGGCATTTTACCGAAAATCGGCAAAATGTGGCTTTTTACCGAAAAATAGGCAAAATGTGGCATTTTAGAATGGCGCCATGGCAAAAAGGCATTTGAAGGTCTCTGCACATCATACATTTGTACATTGTACCGCCGAAGCGAGTATGACGTGGTCATTAGTAAGCTATAATATGACCTCGAACCATAGATACAGATCACATCTCATGACACGGATCGAACCCACTAGACAGCGTGGGGGAAGAGAACCCCTCAGGGGGTGTCCCTCGCCCTGCTCCGTCCGCGATTCATAGATGCATTCAGTGTATCATGGCCCGGGATCGAACCCACGACCTTGAGTTGCCTCAACTCAGTGATAGCTGCGCGGTGTCTGATATTAATTGATTTTGTTGAGTATTATTTGGACTTCCTTTATTAATAATAATGCATTTCAGGTTAGTTATTGGATATTCATGGCATTTATGGATTGAGTTATTGGATATAATATTACATTGATAAGAGTATTATAACAAATTTGTTTTAAATCAAATTATAATTGTCATTAACTATGGGAGACATACAGAGAAAAATAGACCCCATCACCGGGACTTGAACCACGGGCTTCCTATATATCCGTTACAGGCGCTCTTACCAACTGAGCTATACTGGAGAATGATTTTTCTCTGTCGTTACCGATACAAATTCCCGAATCCAAGCTTTCAATCTTTTCTACAAGTCTAGCAAGCCAAATATTCATGGCAATAGAACTAGACCGAGAATTAAAGCTTATAATTATACAAGTACTCAATTAGTACCTATAACTAGTACAATCAATTAGAAATTCAATTTTTTAAGTTTTAGGTATTATTCATACTATGGAAAGATTAAATTTTACTTTTAATTAAATTATAATTATCATTAACTATGGGAGACATACAGAGAAAAATAGACCCTATCACCGGGACTTGAACCACAGGCTTCCTATATATCCGTTACAGGCGCTTTTACCAAGTAAGAGTTATCCGTAGTATGAATACTACCTAAAACTTAAAAATTATAACAAATTTGTTTTGATTCTTTCTTTATCCTAGCAATATCCCATCAAACATGAGTTTTTTTTATGGAAAACTATATGAAACTTGCAACTAAAACTGTTGTCTCTCAAGTCAAGGTGTTTACTATTGGAGAGAAAGTAATATATTAGTAATGTTTTATTTATCTGTATGTGTTCAGGTGAAGAAGGAGAGGAAGCTTATTGTGGAGATATCAGATGTTCACGATGTGCACATGGTGAAGTTATCGGACGACTGTAAGCTGGTGACTTACTGCCATGAAAAGGAAAACTATCTGTCGAGGAGTTTCATAGAACATCCTCAGCCTTCGACCAACAAATTCAACTCTCGTCCGTCCGCGCTCAGCGTGTACAAACATCAAGATCGCTCCATGGTACTAGCTGTCGTCGAAGAGGGACAACTCCTTGTAAGTTCATTCTAACTGATTCTAAAAATAATTACTATCTAAATTTAGACATGAGATGTATAATGAGAGGGTATTTTAGCGAGATGCTGAATAAAATACAATGCTAAGTTCTGATAATGCTGTTTTGCTAAATTTCTGAGCATTCTCAGAGCAAAAAACAAATTATAAAATAAATTTAAAAAGGTTGAGGTTGACTCTACGACATGTTATAAAGGAATGAATGGAAGCGTGGATGAAAATCTAGAAACTAGGAAAGGTTAAGGTGTCAGGTAGGTGGATTAGCAGAACAAGATTTACTTACAATACTAACTATAGCTAGCAATACAATGATGAAAAAGTACTTTGGTATATGAAAAACATGGAAACAAAAATATAATGAAAATAACAATAGTACATTACGCGTCTAGTGCGGAAAGTAGCATTTTGCATGCGAGTGTGGAGTTTGCACTTGAGCGATAGTGTGGTTTTGAGCAAAGCAAAATGCAGTTTTCGCACGAGTTATGTACCGTACTTTATCTACGATTGTTGGATTTTAATAATAAATACAAAAAATCATTAAATATACACTAAAAACTTGATAAAAATACTTACTTTAATCAAACAAACAGCAAATTAGTTTTGTTAAATGTACACAAACATGGAAATCGCGCATGCGCAATGAATATAACTACGAAAAGAATCACTTTCTACGCATCTAAACAGAGATAAAATGTTTGTATTTCGTACCAATCGTTGATAAAAACCATATTGTACTGTAAATTATTCATTAAATTTATATAACTGCTGGTTAGATTGTTGGTGTCAGTTCTGAAAGTCATGGTTTTCGGAGTTTTGGAAATATAGTTCATTTCAAGGATATTACATTTGAACTTGTTAGGTTCTTGGGCACAAATCTTAGTACTTACTAAGTCAAAATCATGTTGAGTATTGGAGTAATGATAATTTAAAGCTGTGGGATCGGGACAGTTGGGTTTCAAGATTATATTTATGTTGGTAAATTATTTTATGAAGGTATTGGGAAGTTTGCCCAAAATATGACCAGAGAGAAACACTTGATTTACATAAATAACAATGATGTGCCCAAATAGAATGGGTTGCTAAACACACAGCATACTCATATATTGTCAGACATTGCTTATATAATAAAAATAATATTATGTACAATTAATTTAATAACATGGTCAAAATAATTATAATAAATTATCAATTAAGTTGCCATTTAACAAAGAAAGGGTCACACTGTTAAAACAAATTGATTTAAAATAGGAGAAAATTAAAGTAAGTAATATGTATGAATATTGGCTGTAGGTGTACCCTCTACTAATCTTGTATCTGGTAGTGGATCCTTTAAGGGTAAAGCGAAAGAAATTACATCATATCATTCTAATCGGCCATTTTCAAGCCTAAAAATGTACGTATATTATAATCAATACATCTACAATACATTACTTTGATACAACACCAAGAAGGATAAGTACAGATATGTTACTTTACCTTATAGTATCAAACTTGAGTTAAGTGTTGTCAACAAAATAACATGGTATTAAGCCGCGTCCACACTATGCCGACAATGTCGTACAAGTGTGGACGTGTCGCCCGACTTTTTCGAACCATGTCGGGTCGTGTCGAACGCAACCCGAAACAAGTCGGTACGGATCAAAGGAAGTCGAATCGACAACAGTAGTGGAGTACATGTCGCTCCACTTTTGAGTAGGTACAAAATATTCATTCTGTTCAGTTGTTTTGCTGAGTGCATTTGGTGGTTAAGTGCAGCAGTCTGTGGTATTTAGTTTGATTAATTTTATCATTATGAATTGGAATGACGAACAAATTATATTTTATTGTTGGACTCAACTCATTCACAATATAAAAGTAGAAACAAAAAGCATAATAGACTAATGGAAATTGCTGTTTCTTTTGGCATTTAGAAAGTTGAGGTTGAAAAGAATTTAAAAATGGCTCACTGGAATGGCTTGTCTGAATGACGTGTCTTTTTTAATTATTTTCAGCGCAATATACTTAATCGTTTTTCAAAATCGGAATTATTCATTCGAAAAAAGTTTCGAAAGCCCATGCCACACCTGTACTCCAGGCTTCCAACAACTTCAATGATAATTGCAGCAGCAGCCACTGCAGTATCTTCTAAATCACTCATTATTTTTATTTTACGATTTTGGTAGTATTCATACTACGGAAAGATTAAATTTAATTTAAATCAAATTATAATTATTATTAACTACGGAAACAGACTGAGATTTATTTTTTTTTTTTAAAGTTGAATTAAATTAAAACTATAGGTATAGAATTCACTATTTGTCGCTCGACACGTCCACACATACTGAGGTAATGTGGACGAGTCAAAAAGACCTTGTCGATCGACATAGTGTGGACACGGCTTTAGGAATTCCTAATAATTAATCCTCCCGAAATAATTAATTCGGCACAAAATACAACTAATGTCATCGTAATCAAAAGAGAAATATGAACTTACATACAGGAAATTAAATATTTTTTTCTGTATTATTAAAATCCAACAATCATAGATACGGCACGGTATGCAACTCATGTGAAAACTGCATTTTGCTTTGCTTGTGTGTTTTTACTAGCCTCGCTATCGCTCGGGTGCAAACTCCTCACTCGCATGCAAAATGCTACCTTCCGCACTAGACGCGTAATGTACTATTAAATAATAATGGACTCTTTAGGTATCATAAGCCACCACATTTATTAAACTTTGTTAATTTTATATTATTTACTGTAATTTTGAATTGTTATTAATGTTTCTTTTATTCATAATTTAAAAAAAAAATATTTTAACTTTGTTACGTTATGTTATTTATTATATTATTTTATTTTCACGAGTACCTGAACACATCTTAATGTTTGAATTTATTTCAGGACTTGGGTTTTTTAAAAACTGTAGATTTACATACAATTTCATATTTTCTTTAATTATTTTGTAAACATGTCAGTTTGATTGATTAATATGCTGTGTGTGTTAGCAAGCCTTTTTAAAAGGAGCCCACATAATTACTTTACATGACTATTTTGTAAATAAACTGTTTTCTCTCTCCCGTGTTTCACAGGGTATATTAGTCACAGTAGTAGTATAGTTTATATGTTTGTTTCAGGTTTGGTGTGAGAATAAGATGACGTTCCGTGGGCAGTCCAACACTAGAGTTCACAATGCTTACTATCTATTAGGAAGCATCGTCTGTGTGTTATCTAATGGATCTTTAGAGGTACCAATCTCCTTTACTCTTACCTTACCAGTCTATTTGTTCAGAAAGTAGAAACAAATTGTACTAGGCACTATGTTGCTTGGGTGAGACGTTCTCTCATACATATTGAATATTCAGACAAATTAGCAGAAGTTAGTGAATTTTAAGTGAAGAATTGTCGAATAGGATGGGTTTCTGAAAGAGGTGCGATGGAGTATAGGGGGAAGGCAGAGTCTGAAGTTAGGTAGCGGTGCCTAGCTAACCTCTCTACTTTCTTCGTGAACCAGCCCACTACTAAAGGTCGACCAAGAAGTCATGAACACGGGAGAAACTGAAAGCTTAGTTTTGTTTAAAGTCGGAACTTCCAGTCGGGTGCTAAGACAATACCCATTTCTAGTTTGTATGACATGCGCAGTTATGTCAAATCTCACGAATAACAAGAGGCAGGTTTCAAATCTATTAGGTTTCCTGTTTTGTTTGTTTTTATACAGTTCCAGTACAAATTATAGTCACAACTGTCCTAAACGATTTGTGTACGATCCACAAATCCACGGGATGATGCAAATGCAAAGGATGCTACAAATAACGGGGTTGGAACAAATCTAATATGTATTTGTTATTATAAAAATGATTGCTCTTCATGACAATTAATCAAAATAATATTAGCGAATTTTTAGTTTGTTTTTCCTCATTATATTTTTTATAAATAAAATAACCAGTGAAACTTATCTTAGAATCTCATTGTTTTTATAATTTCTTCTTAATTTTGAATTCCTGTTATTATCCATGTTTTTATTAATACCACGAAATTTAATTTACCAAAGAGAAAATTGCCAAAAACAATCCGAGAGAGGTAATAGTACAAAAATAATTCACAAAAAAGTAACAACTAAAATCCAGAAATAAAAAAAAGTAACAATTAAAACAAAAATAAAAAAGTAACAAATCAAACTTAGAAATAAAGAGGAAGAAAAAAATAGATTAAGAAAGAAGAAAATCTATTTAGATTTAAAGAATATTATTATGAATAATCAATAAATAATAATATAAAGATATTATCGTATATTATTGGTGATTTCTTATTTATTTATTTATTTATTATTTATTTATTAAACATATTTTAAGAGTCCTCAACAGCTGAAGCCACAAGTGAGGCACTCTATTACATAACAAACATACTAAAATTACGCCTAAAAAAGTAACAAAAATTAAAAACTTATCAGTTACAGTGTTGCCTGTTGCAAAAAATATTTTTTAAAAAAAATAGAAGTTATCAAAAATAAAATTATTAATAACAAAAGAACAACACTGTGTTTTTTGACAGTGGTCTATTTTATTAAAAACTGACTATACATGACACCAAAACAACGACACTAGCGCACTCCTCAGATTTCCATCACTTCTTGGTCGACCTTTAATAATTATTTGTTGTTTTGAATGAGATTTTGTGGTAGCACTTTATAATTATGACTAGAGAGGTTAACAAAGAAACACAACAAAATTGTCACCACAATTTTATATAATTAAACAGTCGCGTTTCGACATATAATCATCTTCAGTGTGCGTGCTTACGTAGTAAGAGTGAATTCAGTACTAAACTAATTATTTTACAAATTTATAAGGCAAACTAACAGTACAAGGTGAGGGTAGAAGGATTAGGGAAGGAAACAAGTAAGGCGTGCTTCACGTAAGTACGTGAGGCAATAATTGCCGGTTTCTGTACGATTAAGTTAAAATTATAAGTGTCAAATTTTAATATTCTTCTCTATATATTCTTTTTCTACACTTCAAGACCTTTAAATTGATATACAACATGTCTTGGTGACTTAAAGCCTTTTTTTAGTCGTCCGCCATATTGAAAATATTAAGTGTAAAATTTTAATAGTTGCATATATATTCTTTTTCTAAACTTCAAGACCTTTAAATTGGTGTATAACATTCATGGCGACTAAAAACTTTTCTTTAGTCACCCACCATATTGGCCGCCATCTTGAAAATATTAAGTATACAATTTTAATTGTTGCATATTCTTTTTCTACACTTCAAGACCTTTACATTGATTTATAACATGTCATGGTAACTAAAAAATATTTTTAGTCGCCCGCCATATTGGCCACCATCTTGAAAATATTAAGTATACAATTTTAATAGTTGCATATTCTTTTTTTACATTTCAAGACCTTTAATTTGATGTATAACATGTCATGGTGAGTAAAAACTTATTTTTAGTCGACCTCCATATTGGCCGCCATCTTGAAAATATTAAGTGTGAAAACTCCAAAATGTGTCCAGTTGTCTCAAATGCCGAGATGCACCTCTGTGCTGAATTTCATGTTCCTAGCTATAGTAGTTTAAGAATTGAAACAAGCAACGGACAGACACCAATGGACAGACAGACAGACAGAGCCTTATATAAGGTTTCTTTTCTTACTTTGTACAGAAACCTCCTAAAAGTTAAAGGGTATGGAGTTGAGATCCAAGTCGGAACCCAGTAAAGGTATGGTTCAGGTAAAAAACATTTTGTTTTTCAACTTCTTAAAGCTAAACAATAAATCCTTGTATTACTATAATATAACTAAAATACCTTACAACTACCAGACATTATTTTTAAAAAATGTTCATAGAAACATGTTCTAGAAAAGATAAAAAGTTCATAAAATATGTTCTATAAACTAATCATATATTTGATGTTGATAATTATGAACTTCTACACTCCAAAAAATAAAAAATAAAATAAATAAATAAAAAGTAGGAAATTGGACCTCCTAGAAAACTTAGAAATTCAAAGAGCTATCCAAGATACAAATATAGAATGTTTTAATGAAAAATCTAATCTTAACAGCTCTGCCCTTGTAATACTAACCATTTTTTTTTTTTAAATAATGTCTGGTTGTTGTGAGGTATTTTAGTTATAGTAATTTTAATTTAAGTTACTAGAATTTATTTTTTAGCTTTAAGAAGTTAAAAAACAACATTTTTTTTACCTGAACCTTACCTTTACTGGGTTCCGCCTTGGATCTCAACTCCATACCCCTTACCTTTTGTCTTCCGTAATCCTTCTACCCAATCATCCCTAGACTACCCCCACCTTGTACTGTTAGTTTGCCTTATATAAATTTGTAAAATAGTTAGCTTAGTACAGAATTCACTCTTACTAAGTTAACGCCCACCCTGAAGATGATAATATGTCAAAACGCATCGGCTTAATCGTATAAAATTGTGATGATAATATTGTTGTGTTTCTTTTTCAGTTTACTGCTCCTTTACAACTGTTGTTATAAATGTATCACATCTTTACACAAAAACTTCTCTTTGTCTCAAGTCGAAATTGTACATGTCTATTTTAATGCTGCTCTAGATGATTTACTTTTGTAAAACCTTTGGTTATCATTTAACGGATTAAGCTTTCTTTTTCAATTAATAATGATGTTGCTGTCGGCATTTTTATGATTCCAAAATTCCTTATTTAAATTCTAAACCGAAGTTTGGGGGCTAGAGTTGCAAACATATCTTATGCAATGATAAGAAGACCATGGTTACCATGTTTCAACTTAATTGGTCATTTACTTAAGTTATCGTCACACTAGATGCTGAAAACCACAAACATTTTTGTGCCGGAAGGTTATAGTCATGTTATAGTTGAACTGAACAACAACAGGTTATAATAATAGTTTTTATTTACCGTATCAAGTTTTAAGTTTTTGTTTCTTTTTCTTGAGCAAATTTTCATTGGAATAATTTACAAATATGCCTAGTGCCATATTTTTTATTTTTTTTTTAATAAAAAGAAATATTGTTTTGATCCCAATTTTTTCACACCCTTTGAAGAAAATAGTGAGAAAAAAGAGCTTGTACTTCATCAATTTTTGAGTTTGCAAAAAGATGTAAAAACACTAAAAAAGGTTGGTGTCAACACAAACACCTCGAAAAAGAAAAACATAGCTTTCTTTAGCTGGAATTCAGTATTAAATTGTGAATATAATATATATACATACATATATATTTCTAAAGAATTTTATTGATGTAAAAGAGTACTGTAATTCATGTTAAAAAATCAAAACAATTTTGATTGATGTTAAAAACGGGAAAATTTAAATGGCCGTCTATTTTTCCTTTATTTTATTTTTTTATAACAGTAAAGGGAATAATGCACCTTTCATGAAATTTATTTAGGTTTCCTGTTTTGTTGATTTCAAAGTTTTTTAATTTTATACTCTGGGGTATAATGAGTAGTGTATTTTAAAAGTAATGAGTAGTATTTTTCTTAAAGAAATATAATAAATTATCAGTCCTATTGAATATTGAAGCTTATTCAGCTAAATTAAACTATCAAAATACTTTATTCGAACAAATAACACTCTCTTTAGAATTCTTAATTATAAGTCTTAGCCAAGCAGAGTTCAAAATTGTTTTAAGAAAAATTTAATATTTTCCAGACTGTTTCCTGTCTGGTTTCTGGCTGTAAATGTGTATTTCTGTTTCGCAAGTTTAGGTTGTACAAATTAAAAGAATCAATATTAACTCCACTCTAGCAGTTCCAAGTCTTGGGAAAGTGGGGGGAACAAGAATTTTTTTTTTTTTTTGGCATTGGCATTGGCTACATATCGGCCATACAGCCATGATTTCATTATAACAAATGTTTCTTAAATATTAACTTTTACACTATTTAGGAAGGAATACAACATCTTATATAAAGGAGGAGATCTACTACATAAAATTGATAAATAATTAAATGGTAAGTCTATAGATTTTGAATTAAAAACATTATTTAAAAGTGTTCCAAGAACAAGAAGTTCCCTTTTCTTGTTACCTAAAACTACTTAAAAATACTTAAATGTTACCTTTATACAGAACAAAAAATTTACTATTGTAATTCATTTATTAATTGCTATTATACAGAAAAAATACTAAACAGTAATGCATATAACGTTCACGAGGTTATAGGTTATAACCTTCTCTTGTTGATGAGGTTCAATTATAACCTTCCGGCGCAAACATTTTTTCGTGGTATTTAGCTTCTAGTATCGTCACATGCATAAATAGTGCTGACAGACAGAGAGACATACAAGGTGCATATTCTGTTGAATGTACAAAGTTTTCTGCGCTTGCTTTAATGAAATTTGGCAAAATAATTTTGAGTATAAAACAAACATATAAACAGTTTATAAGTTAAACAATAGGTGTTGGAGAACATGACTAATTTAGTAGCTTTTCTACTTTGTAGGTGTCACTTATCTGAATTACATCCTTACCAAAATCTACCATCTCTACGTTCAATATGTCATATATGGTTTGATATAAGTTTAAAATATGAAGATTTTAAGGTTCATGCTTTCGCAAATCACTTTTATCTCCAGTAGGGAGAAAATGTTATGATTTTGGATTAGTTTAGAGAGAATAAAGTAAGTCTTTTCATCCCTGATCTCAAAAAGTAGGGAGAAAAAGTAAAACCAGGGAGAAATAGAAGGATTGCAAACTTAATTATTTTATAAATAGTAGAGAATGAATGGCTATGTAGTGAAGTTTTTGAAATCAGGTTGGCGACACTGCTTTTTCAACCTTATTTGTAAGATCTTCGACTGTGTTTTTCTTCAGTGTGTGACAGCGACTCATCATGAAAGAGGTGTAGTACAATAACCAAACAACGTCTTCACACAAAAATTGTAATTGGAACAATTGACCGGTTTCGGCTGTTCTAAACCAGACTTCTTCAGATAATCCACAAACTTATTACTTACAACTTACTACTTACAAACTTATTTGTAATTTACCCTTATCATTGTTTAAACCTGCATCTATATAATCTTCTATTTGAGTTTAATTGCAATTCTTATTCGTTTTAATATCGAATCTCTTATAATATCTGCTATTAAAAGTGCTAAGAATTATTATTTATTAAAATAACAAATAAACGTTTCGTATGCATGTTTATGTATTTTCTCCCTACTGGAGATAAAATATTGTATATTGGGAGTAAAGGGCTATAATTCCCCTCGCAATAATTATCTCCCTTGGCTGCGGCTGCCCCTCGGAATTTAGGGACCATGGTTCCTTCGGCTTCGCCTCTAGAACCAACTTATTCGCTCAGGGAATAATGGCTTACTTTACTCCCTAGGTGCATAAATAACTGTGACATTCTGACCAATATCCTCAACTCCCATCTAGTCACTGAAGTATTAAGTAAGTACACATCCTTTACAGATTATAATAATTATTATAGAAATGTAATCCACACTTAAATGTTTGTAGGAGTACAAAGTGGACGATCCTTCTTACTACAGATGTATTCATCAAGAAGATAGTAAAACCAGTGCTTACCTTGCGGACACCAGTTCTAAGAACCACATTGCTGTGGTTTACCAGACTAGTGCAGGCGCTCACATGCTTACGGTGTACAATCCCTTTGAAGTGGTCTTCAGGGAAGTTCTACCTAGCAAGTGCCAGAGCATGGCATTCTCTCCAAACGGAACGTTCTTAGCTCTTTGCTTCCCGGAAAAACAGTTCATATGGGTTGGTCATTTTCATCTTTTTAACATCTAGTTTTTCAAATTTTTGTGTTCCTTATATATCGACTGACTAAGTTTATTATTGAATAAAGTAAATGATATAACAGTAGACTTTGGCTAATCCGGATTTGATGTGACCGAGCTCTGTCCAGATCACCGAAAGTCCGGATTCAACGCAATCAGTTTTAAAATGTCAATATTGAATGTGGATGTAACAGTAATCTTCTAGTCATGAAGATATTGAAAGCAATTTGATTATGTAATATGTTACAAAACAGAACACATTTACTGGAGTTATTGACAATAAAAGTGTTTTCAGCTTGAAGATGACTCAAAGAGGGGTCAAAATATTGCAAAAGGGAGCTTCGAATTTTTCCCTACAGACCCCTAATATAAAATAAAACTTACATACAAGGAAACAAACCTCACTACTTACTATTAATAGCTATTTACGTACCTTGAGCAGTAAGGGCGTTATTACAGGCCGAGGGCAAAGTTTGAAAGCACGAGTGCGTTTAACGCCCGAGGCCTGTCATGTCACTTACTGCTTGTGGTGCGTACACTATTTTATCACCCACCACTTGTAAACTAATTACTAAACATGCAAACTATTTTGCCGTAATCTTCAAAACAATAAATGCATATTAAGGTTACATCAGTACTAAAACAAACCGCAGTTATAAAAATATTGATTGTTACTAATTGAACAGCTGACGCTGAGAACTACTAGCGCTTCCTGCACGCTGTGGCTCGGCCAGGAAGCGGCAGCTTCTCAAACTACTAGCGGCCCTGTTAAGATAAAGCATGCATTTTTACAGGCCCCAGGGCTGTAAAATGGAACTTTACCGGCCGTTCAGGATAGGAATGTTTACAAGTGGATGGCGATAATAGTACATTATACGTCGAGTGTGGAAAGTAGTATTTTGCATGCGAGTGTGGAGTTTAAACCCGAGCGACAGCGAGGGTAGTAAAACCACACGAGCAATGCAAAATGCCGTTTTCGCACGAGTTGCTTACCGTACTTTATCTACAATTGTTAGATTTTAATAATAAATACAGAAAAAAATAAACTTGCTGTAAATAAGTTCGTATCTCTCTCTTGATAAAGATGGCATTAATTCTTGAGTTGTATTTTTTGCCAAATTAATTATTTCTGGAGGAGTATTATTCTCCACATTTTCGTCAAAGTCACTTGATTCACTCATTGTTTTTCACTAAAAACTCGATATAAACAGTTACTTTAATAAAAGAACATTAAATTAGTTTTGTTAAATGTAAACAAACTCGCTAATCGTGCGTAAAGCTGAAGAATTCCTCTTCTTTACCGCCCTAGGGTGGTAAAGAAGAGGAATTCTTCAGAACTATGAGACGCGCATGCGCAATGAATACAAGTACGTAAAGAATCACTTTCTACGCATCTAAACAGAGATACAATGTTTATATTTCGTAACAATCGTAGATAAAATAAATAATGTTTGTGGATAATGTTTATTTATCGTGTTTTTCTAGGTGTGGAAAGATTTGAAAGGTAAATCGAAGGGTGAGATCAAGTGTCCAGCTGTGGATGGAATGATGGCTATATCGAACGACGGGAGTGTCTGTATCAGAACTAAGCAATCCATACTGCTCCTTGCATCGGCTTACGATCACCCGACCGGTGTGTGGTCCAAGTCCTTCATGTCCACACACAAGCCTCTAGTAACGGCGTCACCCTCACACTCGTGTCTCTTTGCTACTGTAGACTCCTGTATAACACTTCACACCTTCTCACCATTTCAACTAAACCCGGTGCAAACACATCCTTTTATTATCTAATTACAATATTTGAGGTAAATTTCTCATCACAAATTAAAATTAAACAACTTTATAATAATTTTCCAATTAACTAAAAAGTCCTTAATAGTCTGGAACAAAAAAAAAAAAACTAGTGTAATATTACTGAAAACTTCTATTTATTATTAACTGCCATTGTAATTTTTTTGTTACTTCTTATCACAATGTGTATTGATTTACTAATGACTAACTTCTCTTATCTAAAGGTTACCAATATTTAAAGTTAAGTCTTTATTCTGTTTACTTTGAAAACCACTTGATTCTTGCTTCTACTTATTATTTCAATTTTTTTCTATTTTTAACCAATACTTCTTTTTATTAACTTTGAAAAGTTACAAAGTCGACTTATAATTAACCGGAGTCAGCTAATTATTGATTTAATATGATAATTTTTAATTTAATGGTTTATGAGAATTAAGACTTGAGATCTGCAAAAGAATTTAAATTCGATGCTCTGATCATCTCGGAGAAGGTTCCAGACTTTTCGGATAATTTTTACAGCTAAAACTGATGTTTCGAATTTAGTTGTTTCACTTATCTTTTTAAACACACAAAGTGCTTTAATTTAGTCTTCTAATATTGTAAAAAGACATCTGTTGATGTAAAATGAGTAAGGTTCTGTCAGTTTTATATAGGTTTTACCATAAGTGAGCATTTTCACCCTAAAGAGAATGAACACAGGTTTAACTAGTAGGCTTTTTTTGACAGCTCCTTTAATTGACCTACACTGACTTAGGCCAAAACATTTTTGTAATCGATTATTCCTAATCGAATTGAATCTAATCATTTGATTATCAATATCAATTAGAAACGTGCTTTGATTAATCAATTAATTGATTAAAACTGAATCAATTTAACTTTAAAGAAAGAAAAAAAAATTAAAATGTATGTTTTATAATGTAATTTTGACTTAATAATAACTAATCGATTGGTGATTAATCGAAGATATTGTAAGGATCAGGAAGTTAATAATCACGCCTCTTTTGTCTTCTATAAGGATTCTAATTTAATTCACAAACAAAAGATTTATAAAAGGTATAAAACAAAATATAGGATTAAAAGCTAAGAATAGCAAACGATGCTCAGTAATAATTAACAGGGTTCTTGGTTTTATTCTCTTAATACAAAGTCAACTGAAATAAAGACATACATGTACCAAATTCTACTTGTGGATTCTACGAACAATAACAACACATTTTTCCCCCTTTTCAAAACAACGATGAGTAAATATCGCACCTTTGAGAAACAACCCGTAAATAAATAACATATTTTTTAAGATTGGAAACATTATAAGTATGGAGACGTGTTTTTAATATTACCCAAACCTTTTGAAAAATATCCTATTTTCCCCAAAAAATGGGACATTTTCGAAAAACCAACAAGGATGTCTTCAATAGCTTAAAATAATGGGACTGTCCCGTATTTTGAATCAGTCCATCCGACGTGTGGTCACCCTATTTAAATCAGTTATATTCAAGCAAAGCTGTCTCAAGTGATAATAAAACAACCTTTTAAACTTAATTCACTGTCAACAAACATTTAAAGATTACAAATTGATATTCAAAAGAAGTCTGTGATTTTGTTCTATTTCAATGAGCTTTGCTAGTTAAGCTGGATAATCAGTTAATCATAGTTTTACTAATTACTCACTGGTTCGACAAAAATCCTCTTTTTTTTCTTCTAAATTGACTCGATTCTTTTTTTAAAACTATTAGTTGACTTTTTCTTTATAAACTACTAGTTAATGGTCTCAGAATATTGACTGACTATTATTAATTTGTTTAATTTTTTGTTTTTTTCTTCGACTGCTTTTAAAAGTTGGACAAATCTTGTGTATGATAATTTTTAATTTAATGGTTTATTAATGAGACTGTCTCAGAAAATAAAATCTAAGAGGTAACAATAGAATGGTTTTATACTTCGGGCCGTTTTGAAAGTAACCTCTGATTGGCCACTTTGCGGGGAAGTAGTGGGAATAATGGTGCCATTGTTGTGCTGACATCTGCGGCAGATCAGTCAGAATCAAGCAGTACAAACGCTAGTTTGGTTTTTATAGCATCTTGAAATGTGCGCTGCAATTAAAAACCCCGTCAAATGCGAAGTGCGAGCTGTTTTAAGGTTTTTTTTTTACGGCAAAACAATATTGAGCAGCAGCTATTCATCGAGAACTTTGGTGCCGTGTATGGACCAAGTGTTACGAGTGAAGGAGTTGTACACGAATGGATTCGTTTATTTCAAAGTGGATTAAAAATCATTGACGATGAAGAGAGAAGTGGTGTGCCATCATTAGTCACTGATGAACTCCTTCAGAAGATTTATGGAAAAGTTTGTGAAAATCGATTGTTTCACAATTTTGGATGTCTAATGAATTTCCACAGATTTCTAGGACTTTATACAAGGTAGCGACAGAGAAGTTAGATTAATTAATTAATTAATTTAATTAATTAATTTATTTATTTATTTGCATAAGATAATAATACAATCTTCTACAAAAACAAAAAGAAACAATAGCCAATATAAAGATCGGGGAAGCGTTTGATTAGAGAAGTTAGATTACCTGAAGTTCTGTGCTCGATGGGTGCCCAAAATTTTTACCTAGCACCACAAAACTCCCTAAAAACTTGCACGTTGCATTTAGTGAGGTTTTTAATTACAGCGCACATTTCAAGATGCTATAAAAATCAAACTAGCACTCGTGTGACCTTCAATCGACCACTGCTTGATGCAGACTAGAGGTGGGTCGAAAATAACAGAACAGTTTACAATAACATATTATTGGAATATAACAGTTTTTCCGATAACATGTTATTGAAGAAGTCCTGTTATCGCATAACAGTTCACATTATAACAGCTCAGATAACTTTGTTAAATTAACCAAATAAAATTTGGTTAATTTAACCAAATAATTTCAACAAAAAAAATATTCATAATATAATTTTTTAAAAAAAATAAATGACTTGAGTCAATAACAAATAACACATTTATACTCGGCTTGACATATATTGAATATTAAATTTTTTTTTTTTTTTTTTATTCCTCCAACCTCTCTGGTAAATTGACGCCTTCCTGATTTTTCTTGGGGTTTCTTTCTTTAAAGAATTACACAAATTACATCACAATTCACAGCTGATTTCATAGAGGATTGAATGCCCCCTAAAAAAAACCTTTTTTGAAACATTTTGGGTCAAATGTCAGCTTAGTTCTTTCTGGGATCAAATCACATTGAATATACATGAAAACAGAAGATTCAAAATTCTAAATTGTCATGTAATATTATTCCAATGTTTTATTTTAGATGGAAATTTATTAATACGTAGCGATGTTTGATTTGATTTGATTTGATCTTGCTGCTGTGTAGATGCTAAGTTTCACCAACGGGTTGACTGTATTGACCCTTCGAGACACGGGCTGGTGCATGGAGTGCGCCACGAGTAAAAAAGTTTCTGTAAATCACAGATTCACGATGCAAGAATAATAAAACCTCAATTTACCCTACCGTTAGAGACCCCTAAAACAGATAAAACAGTCTGCTTTGATTATTGCTTCGTTCTGCATTGTTTTGCCGTGTTTATTTGGCTTGGTGTACTGTACTCACCGCCCATGAACCTAATGATAACATCAACCCATGTCCGGTGTAGAAAAATGATGCCATCCGATCAATATTTTTCAGTTTTGCATGAGTTGTCGGATTAGGATGATGGTTGTGAGGAGTTATCTCAGGACTTTGATAACTAATAATAATAAATAGGCTTGATAATTAAGATTGAAAGCCCGATACTAAGTCAGAACGCTGAAGGAGTAATTGCTGATTTTTAATTTTTATAATTAAAGATATTATTGAAAAATAAATATGTAATACATCCATTGACTTTTTAGTTCAACATTTCAAAAACAAAATCTAGATAATCTGGATTTAACCAATTTATGGTTTGAAAAATGCATTGCCGCATAAAGTGCGCCGCCCGTGCCTCTATTTGTCCACTATAGCCGTGCCACGAAGGGTTAAGCTATTAATAATAATTATAAGTGTTCTTTCAAACATTGGTGCTTTTTCAATGCCTTATCCCATGCTATTAATTTATATCTTAATATAAGTGTACATTTTATTTTTATATTAAATAAATAAATAAATAATATATATATTATAAAATATATATTTATAAATAAATACAATTTATTACTTGTTCTAAGTTTAAAATATTTCAAATGAAAGGTGCTCAAGGAATATGAGCAATAATCTCATAAATCAAACAAAATATATTGACTGCTTTATGATTTGACCTCATCATTTATTAATTTTGTTAGTATTATCTAAATCTTATTTAAAACATATTTCTTTTATTTAATTATATTATTTAAGTATAATATTTTGTTTAATTTGATTAAAAATATAAGTTTATAAAAGATAATTATTACAAAACTTTTAGCATATTAATCTAAATTTTTTTTATTAGAATGCACTGGTGAATGTTTTTACTTCAGGATATTTTCATTTTTTTACTAAATTGAGCCAAAACTTTTGTGATACAATAAAAAAATATTTAAAAACAAATAATTGGATACTATGCTGAATATTACAGCTGGAAGAGTTTTACTCAGTTTATAATGAAGCCACTCTAAAAAAATATTTGATACAGACTCTGTTTATCAGTATAAAACAAAAACTGAACAAGTTTATACTTTGTGATTTTATTCAATATGAGTAAGTTACACAAAATCTAAGTAATAATTAATTAAGATGAAGTTAGCAACCGTAAAGTATAGATGTGAGGGAGTTAGTGAGGTACGGTCTAAAGAAAAAACTTGTGTCCCTTGTGTTCCTCTAACTAATCCAATCCTTAAACTCTGTTTTCTCCAATCTCACCCTTGTGTTCCTCTAACTAATCCAATCCTTAAACTCTGTTTTCTCCAATCTCACTTATTCACATTCCAAACTTTACCATAGAACTTTCTTTATAGTCTTGTATTGTGTTCATAAATGTTACCCTGATGATGTAAATATATTTTACGAAACTAGTTGGTAAACAAGTTTTTTCTTTAGACCAGTGGTTCTTAACCGGGGGGCCGCGACCCCCCAGGGGGCCTCGAAAGGTAGTTAGGTACTAGGTATATTATAATTGGAGATTTTAAGGGGGCCGTGGTTACCAAAAGGTTAAGAACCACTGCTTTAGACCGTACCTCACTAACTCCCTCACAGTAATAATTAACTAATTAAGTGAATATGTTTATAATTTAGAAATATTAGTCTTCAGTTTTATTTTATTTAAATATATATTTTTATATAAATTTATATACATATATATTTAATTATAATTTTTTTTTAAGTGGCAATGGACTGTAGTGATGTCAAAACTATTAGAAATTTCGGCACTTCTTTAGACTGTTACTCCCCTTATAAAAACAGAAGTGTGATATTCCTTTGTCCTAAAGTACATTGGACTAAAAATATCCCTTTGTCTTAAAAGTTATTTAGTCAAAGTCATTTACATTTTAAAAAATCATGGGGGGGGGGGTAACAATCTAAAGAAGTACCGAAATGCCTATTAAATAAAAAAAAAAAAAACTAAAATGAATTATTTTTGTATCTCTTTTTAACATAATATTATATTCAGGTTATTGAGGACAATTGATACAACATACATAATATAATAATATGATCCATTCAACTATTTTTTTTTATATTTACTGATAAATTTTAAGGTAATTTAATAGTTAAAATACAATTGTATACATAAATATATGCAGTTATATGTTTGTTATTTAGAAACATAAGCATGTACTGTTTATTATAATTGTATAGTGCCCATGTAAAAACACAGTTACTTGTTTTCCATTTAAATATATAATTTTATGGCTCGCTTATTTAAAAGTATATAAAATTGTATATAGTTCAACTATATACAATTGTATGTAGTTCAAGTATATACAATTGTATGGTGCCTATATTAATACAGGGTGGGCCAAAAAAAAACGCACTTTTTTGAACACTTATAGCTCAGCATCTGTAGTAGATAGAGATATGGGGTTTGCGAGATCTGAAAACTACATTCTTCTACTTTAAATTTCATATCTATAACTTTACTAACTATTAGGTGAAAGCCATGCAATGACAGTTTGAAATAGGGTTTTAAATAAAGTCGTTGTCTGGGTAGTAATCGTTGTCTGGTCTTATAGTTTGGATAGAATAAATTACTATATGGTGGAGAAAGGGGGGGGGGGGGGGGGGGGGTTCTTTGTAGGTAAGTGGGAGGAGTCCCTCAGTGTTATAACAAACATTGAAGATGTGTTAAGCACAATGTTGCCTGAAGTCTGGACAATTCTCTTCCAAGAATTGTTTGCAAGGAGTGATAGGACGGGGCACTACCTTGCATAAACATGTAATTTAGCATTTTATCTTAAATTTCAGGCAACATTGTGCTTAACACATCTTCAATGTTTGTTATAACACTGAGGGACTCCCACTTACCTTCAAAGACTCCCCCCCCCCCCCCCCCCCCCCAACATATGGTAATTTATTCTATCAAAACTATAATACCAAACAACAATTACTACCCGGACGACTTTTTTTAAGAGCCTACTTCAAACTGTCATTGCACCCAATAGTTTTTAAAGTTATATATATTATGATATTTAAAGTAGAAGAATGTAGTTTTCAGACCCCGCAAACCCCATATCTCTATCTATTACAAAAGCTGAGATATAAGTGTTCAAAAAAGTGCGGTTTTATTTGGCCCCTCCTGTATATGCTCTTACATCTTGCCTTCTTAAAGACGTTATTATATACTGATTATTCAGATAATATACAATTGTATGATGCCTATAGAGAGGCATACAGTTAAATGTTGCCCACAAAGTCATGTACTTGTATACTGCCTTGTTTGATAATTACTATTACTTGTATAGTGTGTTTATAAAGACATGCACTTAGCTGCAACTTGACTCAAAATGGCGTATATTAACATTTCTGTCGGGGATGAGCATGGACAAGTGGTTAGTGTACTTGTCTGCTAAATAGGAATTCCCAGAGAAGTGAGACATGTTTCACTCTGGTTATCACATGTACAAAGTGTGAAAAGTGGCTGTAATAACCTAATGTTGAGTTGCTCAGTACGCAAAAGAAGTCCAAGAAACTACCATTGTCACTTAACACCACTAATTCTATTTTACCTGTTATGAAACTTTAGTTTACATTTTTATGTACATTATAATGTCTAATTTGATTTATTATAAAAGGAAATATAAATACTTATATACTGTACGGACCTCCATACAATGAAATTGAAGGTTCCATTTTCACCCATTGCAGAACTGATTATGATTAATCTTTTCTTATAATATCCACTTGTTTCGTTTAGTTTAATTTTCAAATCCTGGTTTTTCAAAATTGTAGACACTGAACTCGGAGCGATTTCATATCTACGGGATACTTCTTTGTTGTTCATTCCTTTATCTATGTCTTGAATAGATCATTTTTTTCTGAAAACGATCATTTTTTTTTAGACATTTGTATAGTGAGTAAATTAAGCACAAAACTTTATTAATGTCCTAAACTAATTCTAAACTGACACTAAGAGGTTTTTCTATACTGTGCAAATATGATTCCGATTTCACTTAAACTAATATAGATAGAATTTAGAGTGCTAGAGCAAGAAACTCCTAAATATGTTTCTAAGAAAATATAGGAATGCAAATTTACAACCAATATTACATCACAGAAAGTTTATCTTTATTTCTATAAATTTTGTTCCTTGTAGAGAAATTATTTATTTTCTATTGAAACTTTTAAAAAAAATATTGTTATGTAGAGATTTTTTTGTTGTTACAGAATTTTGTTATAAGGAGGTCCAACTGTATATACATAATTTATAATATAATTATGTGTTTAAGTTTCTTGCTATCATGACAAATTGTAATTTTTATGTGTTCTTATCATATTTGTTGTTTTCTAAAGAAAGTCTAGAAGATAACAGCATGCATAAATGCGACAGTCTAATATCAAGCTAGAATTTTGTGTAGAAGGTAATTATTTTGGTGTCCAAAAGTATATGGTCGACATAGTTCCTCTTTTTGGATTGGCCATAAGCTGTTCAAAAAATACTAACAGATCGGTGGAGAGTGGCCTTGTCCCACCTTTTAGATTAGCCTCCGAGCCGAAGGCGAGGACACAGTATGATAATTAACTGCTGAGGCAGGTAATTTACCAATTTGATTGCCAAGGCGAAGCTGAGGCAGGCAATGAATAAACGAGGCAGAAATGTTTCCTTTGCTGCCTTGTTGCATACAAGGCAGAAAAATGAAACTGCTAAGATACTATCTTTATTAATATAACATAGTTAATTACTATGTGTCATATTAATAAGATAATAACATAAGTATTAACTAAAATTAATATTGATAAAGAAAACAAATATGAAGCTTGGGAATAATAACAATTGTGAATAGCAAACTGAAGCTATAACAACAAAATAAAAAACACACGTTTATAACATACTTAACTTCTGAGTGATAAAATATTTATTTATATCTTTACTAACAAATGACTAGAAGTATTAAAGATATCTTCTACTGCTTAAAAGAAAAGAAGTAATCAGGATAAATAAAGAAAAGTAGCTTGTCTAATCTAGAATGACTTCAACAATAATAATAATAATATGGATGTTGGATGTTTACATGAAGCTGCAGTGTGGCCTGTGACTCCGCTTATTAAATTTTACTTATTAAACTATAATATATATAATGTTATAAGATAGAGATAATAGTATAAACTGTTATTGCCAACATTATAACAAAACTTTTGCTGCCTAGGCATCAACATTTTTCCTCATTTTACCGCCTAGACAGTAAAATCACATTTCTCTGCCCGAAATCAGTTTAATAATGCCTCATATTGCTGCCGCAAGTAGATAAACGTTCTTTTTACTGACCATTAATGGCTTCTGGACCATTGGCTTCTTTTTACTGGTCATTAATGGCTTTTTAATGTAATCTATTTCTATGTCTGAGGCAATACAATCGACAGATATCTTCTCAGACCCAGAATTAAATTACATATCATATTACCACTGCTGCTGAACATTATCTCTAGTCTACGTTGTCCCTTGTTCTGATTTAAACTAACATTAACTTGATTGACGGGGCGGAACATGGCTGCTCTTCCCCACTCTGTTGCTACGTAATGGCATATTGCTACAGACCGGCTGTGTCCTGCAGAAAACCACTTATTCTTGGTTGAAGGACACAAAAAAAAAAAATTAACTAACACAAAATTCTAGCTTGATGTTTTATGCTATCTCCCTGACTATATGTTTGTGTATTTTTTTAAAAAATTAATTTAGTTTTTTTGTATCGTAGGATTGTTATATGTTTTATATTTTATACAATGTGTTTAGTGTATTGTTTAAAAAAAAAAAATACTCTTTATTTATATTTTTTATTTTAAAGATTATGTTATATTTTATGTTTATTACATTTTATATTAAAATGTATCTTTTTTGTTTAATAAAATTTTATAGGTTATGCAATAATATTTTTTTATTTTTTTATTTTATTGAAGTGAGTAAAGCTTGTTTTATTTACAATGCAATTTTTGACCAAAATTATGCTCTTCAATATGATAACAGCAATTCTAGAGTTTTGGTTGCATCAACTCAACTATTGATTCATCCACTGATTACAGCTCTTATAAATTAGTTTAGTTCGTCCTTTGATTTTCTATTGGGATACAGATCTGGTGTTAACACCTATAGTCCAATAAAATAAGGTGAAAATAAATTCTTCTCACAGATTCTCAAAGTCAAAAGTCACAAAAATAAGTTTAAAAAAAAAGTGTTTCTTTTTCAAAGATGAAACATACATAATTTTGTAGTGCATGAGATACTCTTACAGAACCTTAAATGTATTGCTGTACATTAAAGTTAGGATTACCAGGTGCCCTGGTTTTCCAGGATTGTCCAGGATTTGGACTTAAAGTCCTGGTGTTCCAAAGAAACTTTTTGAGACTCCAAAATGTCCCTGTTTTTAACTAATACATCAATAATTAATATAAAAATACCATTTTTAAAAACTGGTCTTATTTTCAACTTTTCAAAATTGGGGTAATAGGTGTGCGATGAAACTTACAAAGCAAAGTAATATAAGACCAGTAAAATAGTTATACTTCTGATAATTAATTTTTAACAATTAGCATTGAATCTCTTAAAATACAAACTATATTTTACCATTCTGTTTCAAGTTTATTTTCAATAATGAGAATAACAAATAACAGCCGAATAATAATAATAATAATCATCTGAAACCAAGGTCTAAACCCCGGGTGTGAGTTCGAATCCCAGCGGGGTAAGACATGTTTCACACTGATGATCTCATCGATTAGATGAGTAAAGTGGCCGGATAACCCCCATCCTGTAATAACCCTGGCAGTTGATCGGGACTAAAACCCAAAAGAAAAAATAAATAAATAAAAACAAATAACAGCATCGATATCATTATTTTTAATAACTGTATGAAATAAACTAAACTCAATGTATAGTGATATATGATATAGCAGTCAATCTGTCATCAAAAAGGGGGCCGTGAAAAGCACAAGTTTTTGATCTCGACGGACAATATTGATTAATTAAAAAAAATGTATATATATATTGTGAGGTCCACCTTCTGCTGGGGGTTTAAAATTAATAAAAAAAATATATATATAATTAATACTAAGAGAAAGGGAGTTTAATGCCACAGTAAAAGACTTGTTTAATTTAAACCGTGTTGTTTTAATTATTAATAAATTTATTTTTCCTTTTAAATAAAAATTAATGTGAATCATATATATATAGATCAGAATTGACTTTTTTTTTCCTACTCTGAAAGTATAACATAAAATTGATATTTAAAGACTTATCCAGCTGTCTTCATATAGTTGGGCTGAAGTACTGGCAGATTTTGCTGAAATGTTGACGAAGAGCGTGGTGAATTTCCACTGGATTAAACTGACCTCTCTGCGTAGAACTCTTAAAGAAACGTTTTTCCATCTCGTCGGAAGGTTTTGCCAACTTGCTGCTTTAATCACTAATAACTGGATAATACCTCCACTGTGAAATCCGGGTATTGGGAAGCTTGTCCCGGATTAATGGCAATATATTGAGTGTCCAGGCATCCGACTAAAGATGGCTGCCTTTCCTACTAAAGATGGGTGTAACTTTTCCAACTGCCCGTATTTTTCTAAAATTTTCATATGTGCTCAGAATCTTCCATTCTTTGCTGTCAACAGTCCCTGAAACGTCTAATTAGGGGAAATCCGACATCCCTCGATCCGATTAACAAATAAATAATTTTAAATCCGTAATTAAAACTCTAGGGAAGGGGTTCGAGACAATCCAGGCACCGCCTACTTTGGCTCCGAGACAATCCAGGCACCGCCTACTTTGGCTCCGAGACAATCCAGGCGCTCCCCCTCCCTCTCCTGGCTAAGTACCATCGTAGGAGCGCTAAATTCAAATTAAATTGGTAACTTGGAAATCCTTAGTGCAGCCGGAAGAGGAACCTCTTAATATATTTTTATAATATTTAGATCCCAGTGGAGGCGTTTCCTTTTTCTTTATTCAAAAAAACATATTTATCGTATAATGCTTCTTTATAATTTTTCATGAAATTAATTTGTTTAAAATGATAATTTTTCATTTTTGTCTTTTTTAAGGACTCCACTGTCCTTCTTCTCCTCTTGGAGTTCATCCAGATTGATATTACCAGGTGCAATCCATGGTTTTGTGATTTCTGCTTGGTATGAAAAATATAAATTAGAAAGATACTTTAGTTTATTTAATCAATAATGACTTTACGAACGTTTGTGTGTTAATACATCTTAGATAGTAGTATATTATGTTACTAGGCTGTGAAGTGAGTTTTTTCTTTACAGCAGCAATTATATTTACTGGCAAGTGAAGCGAGACAGTAAATATTGCCATGGTAAAGAAAAAAAACTTCACAGTCGCGTAGCATATGCTATTTTTTCGTGGTAGCAGACAATGAAAAAACATTAAATATTAATCAATAATCATATATAATAATAACAAATATTATTACATACTTAAGACTTAAAAAAAAACCTTAAAAAGAGGTTACACTATAAATAAAATGCATTGACATCTAGTGGATTTTAATCGTACTAGAAGCATTTCTACAAAGATTGCAGCGATATATCGGAAGTTTTGATTACTGCCAACAGTCCTAGGACGTAACAATATTTTTCTTTACAGCTAGGGGTAATGAAAATATTTTTTAAGTCCACGTAATGCAAAAATGGATTTTAGATATGTTTTTTTTAGGCTCTAAAGTTACTATTTCACAGCCTACCACGGAGAGAAATAATTTTCTAAATGTCTTTGATCTAAGAACTTTTTACATAATTTCTCCAATAACCACACTAACTTAAACCAGCTGCTATCTCGGAAGCTATTTACTTCTAGGAGACAGACACCAAGACATACATGGAAGATGGCTCGAATAGAGGAGTTAGTTTCCAGCAAACATGGACAAACACTGTCGGCCAGATTGAGAGTACGAGAGTACCGACCAGTGAGTAGACACTATCTTTACTCTACTGCTTTGAGGTTTGAGGGTAGCTCCATGGGTTTGGGGGGGGGGGGGGGGGGGCTCATCTTCTGGTCGGAGTGTTGTCAGGGACAATTTTGTTTTTTTTATATTTTTAGTTTTACTAGTTTGATGTTTCACTTGTTTTTAGAATTAATATAATTTAATAATTAAAAATAAAGCACTTCAGTCGTTTGTGAGATGAGAAAAGAGAAAAATAGTTTTATTCTTAGCCTAGACTATAAAACCCTAGAAGTGGTCTGAATACATATTTATTTATTTATATATCCAATATCCATATTACGATACATTCTAAAATCCCGTCAAGTACTTGCTAGCAAGCTACTAAAAGGGTTTCTTTGGTCATAAAAATTCATATTTTGTACATTGATTTTTTTCTTACTAAAAAATTGCACTTTGGAGGAGCAAGGCCCAGTGGCGTATCCAGGGGGGGGCACGTTGCCCCCCCCCCCCCCCCCCCCCCCACTTAAAAATTACAAAAAATGTGATAAATTCGCAATTGCTCGCCGATCAAAGAAATTTTGAGTTGTGAAGTTCGCAGTACTTTTCCTATTTTGTGGCAAAAAAGCTTCACTTGTATCAAAGTTAAAATCTCTAGTTACAATTAAATGAATTAAATTAAACAGAAATCACAATCCTGTGATAAATAGGTCGGTAGTTATGATCCAAGATGCGACGTATGGACGGACGAACTAAAAGTATAAGGGCCTCTAAGCATGACCTCGAAACCCTAACAAGGTGAGAAATTCCACGATTTTAAGAAAATTGTTATTGTCATGACTTTATAACTGCTGCTACGGAAGGACACATTTTTTACACCTCTAACAACTAGTATTACATTATTCTATTATCTGATGCCAGTATGTAATTTTCTCATCCTTTAAGCTTTTTGTATTAACACTATCTGTAGTTGCATTTTATTTTAGACTTATACAGGCCCTTCCAGTAAGTTAGTGAAGTCGGTAATATGTTCCATAATCTTATCGTGTGAAGATAGAATCACTGATTGGTTTTGCCAATCGTTGCATCCATTCTATGTAAGTTTCAATAAAGTGACTGAGACGACTCTAGCCGCGCGGCTCATAAATATGACTCCTTTTAGGTAAATGAATGGAACCCTTTTCATTCACGCGGCTGTAGCCGTGCGACTAAAAAGGCTCTAAACAGGCGGCTCAGAGCCGTATGGTTTTCAAGCAGTCTAGCCGCATCAAGGTGGAGTGTCAATAAAGCGACTGGGTTGGAAGAGTGGGGGAAAAGGTGAAAGGAAAGTTGACTCCCGTTCTCTCAAGGAATCCTGGGTGCTGGGTGGGAACACACCCAGGCCATAGCTGTCCGACTGAAGAGCGAAGAAGTTGGGAGCAAGTTGGAGGGGGGGGGGGGGGGGGAGTGGGGGTAGTTGGCCTGAGGGATGAAAAGCAATGACGTGTCATGCATGAAATTTGCTCCCACCTCATCTACCGAAGTCGAAAGGTCTTTTTCCAAGTTTAAAATTCTACTGGCGGACAAAAGAACCAATTTAACGCAGGAGAATATAGAACAACACATGATTATTTTTTACAATGTTGAAGCATTCTGCTAATTATTATTATTTATTATATATTGTAAATATAATTCTGTATTTATGAAGTATTGAAATATTTCTTTTGAACTGTTTCCCACCAAAATAACGAAACGCTTTATATAAGGGCTAAATTTGCACAGTGAAAATAAACGTCATACTTTTGGCTAAAATTTCATAAAACAACCGATTTTCTTAAATAGAGGTCATAAAACAGAATAATATAAGTCTTAAAATAAAGGTCATGAAATGGAAAAATAAAAGTCATAAACGTCCCGTCTCTGCTTATGAGTTATGAGTATGTCTAAAACTTCTCTGTAAATGCCAATTGCAGGTTTTTTTTTTTTTTTGAGGAAAGTATCTAAAACTGTCGTAATTTACGCGGCGTAAATTATTTAACTTTTATGACTTTACTCCACAAGCAGCTAATAATAGGTAGAGGGGGGGGGGGGCCTCAAGCCCCCCTTTGCCCGTATTGATGGATGCCTATAAGAGCCAGGTTACATTACAATAAATGAACATCGTATGGGTTTTTAATATAATGTATCGTAATGGATATTTAAATGAACATAATATAATAATAGCTTTATTGGTTTATTGACACTTGAAAGAAGCAAAAGCCTGCCTCAATGAGGGGTAAAGGAGTCTATTATCTTGTGTATAATTTGACTATTCTATTCCAGCTATGTCTGTTATAAGCAGATCTAAACCATACACCACCTAATCTCTCTACAAGCTCATCTCTCCATCTTACAGCCGGTCTTCCCCTACTCCTACTAAATCCATATGGTGACCATTCCGTTAGTATCTTAGTCCATCTATTGTTGTCCATCCTGTACACATGTCCAGCCCATTTCCATTTCAGTTCATGACTCTTAACCATTAAGCTTGTTCCACTTTCTTTTATTATAAGTATATTTTTAATCCTCTCTCTTTTGCTTATTCCGTGCATTGCTCTCAACATTTGGCACTGAGTTGGTTCTAATTTTTTATCTAGTTGCTGGGTCATAGACCAGGTCTGACATCCCTACAGTATAGTTGGGAAACACAACTTTGTAGAACTTGGTGCTTAAGGTTTCTTGATACATTGCTTTTCAAAATCTTTTTTTAGAGACCAAAACTTGTTCCAACCTAACTTTATTCTTCTGTTTATTTCACTGCTCATAGGATCTTTCAACGACATCAACTGACCAAGATAGACATAATTGCTCACACACTCTATTTCACCATCCTCTACAGTGAGTTTATCATGAGCTTGATTTGTCATGATTTTTGATTTCGACCAATTTATTGTAAGACCAAACTTACTACAAATTCTCAATAAATCTTCTACCATTTTCATCATTGTATTTTGGTCTTGGTCATAAGCAAACAGAGCGACATCGTCCTCAAACCTCAGATTGCTTAACCACTTTCCATGAATATTCAGCCCTATTTCATCCCCGTTCAGCTCCCTAAATGCCTTCTTTAGTACGCAGTTAAAAATTACGGCTGAAATCGGACATCCTTGTCTGACTCCGCGTTTTACATAAAATTCTTCACCATTTCTTTCCATTGAGATGAACGCTTTATTATTATCATATATATTTTTGATTATTGCAATGTATTCTTCTTTTACACCTGCTTCTCTTAAGGCCAGCCAAATTCCATCATGTTCAAGAGAATCAAATGCTTTGTTAATAATGAACTAGCTACTATTATTATTAACTATTATTATTTTATAAAGAGATCCACTCGTCATAAATGTTTTCGGTTTTTGCTATACTTAATTTTTTGTTCAATTTCTTCCTTTTTTGTTTTGTTCTATAGATAAATTGTTATGCACCCAACATTCCTTTAAATGTCTTTTTCAAGGAGTATGTAAAAGGTTTTTTAAGACCAATATATTATGATGTCTCCTGACATCTTTACGATATAATTGTAACATGTGGTACATGTGTTGACATCCCCACTCTATACTTTCTAACTGTAAACCCACCATGAAAAATAAACTAACTCATTCATAATCTTGCCTTGAAGAAGGAAATATATTTTCCGAAATGTCGACAAACTAAAACATTGTGTTTTTTTACTTTTGACTGATCCTCGCTATCCATAAAATATCTATTAATTATTTCACAGTCGATACTTTCCAAATCTTAGATAAAAATAAAGGTATATTATATTCATTACACTTCTCAATAACTTGCTTCAGAGTATGCATTTGGTCTTGGGTTGAGAATCCAGGCCTGAAACCTGCTTGTTCCAAAGAGTGTGATTGATAGATATCCTTGATAATCCTTTTCTGAATGATTCTTGCAAACAGTTTATAAATGACTGAAGTCAGACTTATAGGTCTATAATTGTTTAAAATTTCCTTTTCACCTTTTTTATGTATCAACACAATCTTATAAAATAAGATAACAATAAAATAATAAGATAAACATAATATATAGCCCAGTTATTTTACATTATTGATTTTCAGAAAAACATATTGAAAATCGGCAACGAGATCGTGGTCGCGTTAATATTCAAGGGCAAAGGTCAACAAATTATGTTTTGCGAGTATCTCGCTTCCATTGGCTCCGACACCAATCAAGGTGCCTATCAATATTAAAGATAACAAAATTACCCCACAAAAAAAGTTTCATTAAATTTTTGCGTACAATGGATTAGAGATTATAATAATTCGCGGATTATCTAGTATCCGTCGCCGCACCACTTTTTACGTATTTTTGCGAACTTCTCGCTTCCTATGGCTCGGAGAAAAATTAAAATGATTATCAAAAAGCAAGATTATTAAATTTCCCACATAAAAGGACTTATTCGTTTTTTACGTACAACGAACGGTTTAGCAAAAACCTAGCTTACTATGACTTGCGTAGTGATGGTTTTTGCACAACTTTTTACTTTTGTGAATATCTCGCTTCCTCTGGCTTGAAGACCAATTAAGCATCAGACCAAAATTGAAGAAGATAAAATTTCACACAAGAAACGTTTTGTTCATTTTTTTACGTACAACGAACCGTTTGTAATATAAAGTGCTCCGAAGTTTTCGCACAAGGCGTAACAATGACCCATTCTTTTTAACCGCTGTAATAGTACAATTGAGTAGCCGAATTCCAAAAGCAGCTATATCCAAAAAAAAAAAAAAAAAAAAAAGAAGAGATATTGGTACCCCTGGATTTGTTTGTTAAAGCTCTACAAGGTTCTGCAGTCAAACAGTTCCAAAAAAATTATAAACCTATTAAAATCTAGATTGAAATATGAGTGTGGTTCCAAAAGCAGCTATATCTTTACTGTACTCGGATTCAAAAGGAGCTATATCCATAACTGATCCAAAAACAGCTATATCCTATAATCCTATGTACACATTATAGAGTTACTCTGAGTAAGGCTGCAAAATCATCTATATCCTTCTTTACTCATTTCTATCTTCTTTTAAACAGAAAAAAATATGATAGAAGAGAAAAAAGTAAACAAAAAGTATTGTAGTGGCTACACTGAATAAATAATAGTTTAAATAGTTTATAACTGCTTAATTTATTGGATATAACACCAATCCAACATGGCGGTGGGGTTGGTTGCAAGAGTAGCTATAAACTAAAACTGTGACAAAATCAGCTATGTGATTATTTCTTTTGTTTATAAAAAAGAAATTGCCTGAGATTATAGGGATTTTTTCCACTAAATGAATTATTAGTTATTGATTTTTTTTTTTTAAATTAACCTGATAACACAATTTAGTGAATTGCTAGACGTTTTTCGTGCTTTGCCAAAAAAAATTTCAAGTGGATATAGCTTCTTTTGGAATTCAGCTACTCAATTAGTATCTCTTCCTCTTCTACTTCCTCCTATTCAAGAAGGGAATAATAACATCCATGCTTCCTCCATAATATCATCGAAGCCACTAAAATTGAATTTGAAGCGAAAAAGAAAATGTATACAAGCGGCTCGGGTCGTACGACTCTTGCCGCGCGGCTAGAATCATATTAAGTAATTGTTTGGTATGGTTTTGAAAATAATTCGATGTTTTAATTTTTCCTCTATTTCTTTTTCTCTCCTAATTTGCTCATTTTAGCAATTTTTTTTTTTTTGCTGTTTAATTAAACATTATTCCCCCCCCCCTCCTTTTGCCGAGCTGTTTGATTAAACGGCCCTGGCAGCAGGAAAGAGTTGATTTTAAGAGCACAGCTACTCCTGCGTGTCTGTGTTCCAGCGGGGGATAGTTTTGTGTTACGTACCCTGGTACTCTTAGGCTGTTTTTGTATGGAAAATGTGTTAGCGGAAGCATCAGAATATGGTGCTGGGTTTCGTGGACAGGAGTCGAATATATTTAAATCTTGATCTCTAGCCTTTACAATTCCACGAGCAAATTCTAATTCTGTTGTGCATGTAAAATGATTGATAGGTCGCGCGATCGTTACTTTTTTCTTTGCCTCTAAATGTGGACTTTTTTCTAATGTTTTTATTTCTAAAATTGTTTTCTCTAATATCCATCTCAGACAATTTCTGTCTAGTGCCGAGTGTTTTCCATCACAATTAATACATTTTTTGGGGGATCGGGACTTGTTAGGTTTTCATGTTGTGGGTCTCCGCAGTCTGGACACTTAGGTGCAGACTGGCAATTGATCTTCAGGTGGTTGAATGTATAGCACTTGAAACATTTTATGAGTGAAGGTATATAATGGTCTTATAGGGACTCACAGATATCCTACTTTAATTTTGTCGGGGAGAGATGAGAATTTAAATGTTATGGTATAACTATGGGTCGGTTCTAGTGTTAGATTTCTATTTCTGTTT
The DNA here is from genome assembly GCA_951217055.1 of Gerris lacustris. Lineage (NCBI taxonomy): Eukaryota > Metazoa > Arthropoda > Insecta > Hemiptera > Gerridae > Gerris > Gerris lacustris. The sequence continues at coordinate 161,550,620 of OX578276.1, read as the reverse complement.
ATTCTTCTAATATTAACAACACCTTAATATTTTAAGTTTTCTTTTATTTCGTCTAAGGATTCTGTGTATAAGTCGTTACATGGTATCACACCTTTTACTTTGTAAAGCGAGTTGTGTGACTCCACAGATACTGATAAAATCGTCAGCCTGAACTCTTGAAATGGTTTATATACTAGTTTTTTTTTGTTTTTTTTTAGTTTATTTTATTTTAGGCACTGAACAACAAGGTTATATGCGCCTATGCAAGATTTAAATTAAACAGTAGTTAAACAATGTGTATAAATAATAACCAATAAATAACAATGAAATTCAGATATCAGTATAGTAATTAGCGTCCTGTAAGTAATGAATCAGTTTAGTTATATGAGTCAAGTTGTTTGCTAAAATGTCTGCTAAGTTGTCTGATAGTAGTAGTAGTAGTAGTAAGGGGGCGGGGAGGCCAAGCCTGGCAACTAGACCGCACTCGGGTCCTTTTTGCCAACCCCTGGTTTTTCACGCCCATCGAACCACCTCAGTCTTACCCTCAAGTCTCCTAGTTTGGGTGATAAAGGAGAGGATATCCTGCCACTTAAGTGTGACAAGTTCCTCCTCTCTGATTATCCCTGATCCTAAGGTGTGAAAGCGTAGTCTCCCATGTCCTTCGCAAGCTCCCACCAGGTGGTAGGCTGTTTCCTCTTCTTCACCACATACTGGGCATGTGGGGTCCTCTTCAATCTTTAATAGTGCCAGATGTCTATTTAGTTGACAATGACCTGTTAAGACCCCCACCATTTTAATTAGGTTGGGTCTACTCAGTCCCATGAGCCATCTGATTTTCCCTTTATCTAGCTTAGGCAGCATCATCTTGGTCTGCCTGCATCCTTCAGTTCTTGTCCACGCCTTCCCTGCTTCCTCCCAGATCCACTTTTTGATGGTCGATTTAGTTTGCCCTCGGGACCAGTCAATAGCGGGCTCCGGTCCGCAGAATGGCATGGAGGCACCCCTATTTGCTATTTCATCTGCTTTTTCATTTCCCGGAACCCCTGTGTGTCCAGGAACCCAAAGCAGAGTGACCTTCTTTAACTCTGCAAGCGTCTCTAAGGCCTCTTGGCATTCTTTGACCAGTGCTGAGTCTGCACTGGGAGCGCAGAGTGCCTTAAGTGCTGCTTGACTATCCGAGCATACTACTACTTTTTTAGTTCTCGCCTCTACCACCTCTTGCCTTCTTGCCACCTCTAGGATGGCGTAGACTTCAGCCTGGAAGACTGTGGTAAATATTCATAGTGGGAAACTCTCTTGGGTGCCGGACCTTTCTAAGTAAAGTCCCGCACCTGACATACCATTCTCATTCTTTGAGCCGTCCGTGTATGCCATCAGAGTCTCTGTATCAAATTTAATTTCTCCTGATTCCCAATCGGCTCTAGGTGGGATTTCTACCTCATATCTCCTTTTCAGCTTAAGCTGCTGGTCCACTCGTTTAGTTCTCATCCCCGTAAGTGGGACCTTAAGTTCAGCGAACCTTCCTATATCCAAGTGTCCTATAACGGACCTTTCACCTAGCCATTGTCCATTGTCCCTTAGTCTGACATACGTGGCGATGGCTTCTCCTCTGATCCATAGCTGGAGAGGGGGGACTCCTGCTAAGGCTTCCAAGGCTGCCGTAGGTGTAGTCCTCATGGCCCCTGTTATACTACGGCAGGCTAACCTCTGGACCTTGCTAAGCCCCTTAGCCGAGCTGGCAACCTCAGTCCTAGGCCACCACACTAGGGATCCGTAATGAATCCTAGGTCTAATAACTGCGGTGTACAGCCACTTGAGGATTTTCGGGGACAGTCCCCATGTCTTCCCTACTGCTCGTCTAAGTTGCCAGAAGGTTATCGTAGCCTTTTCTACTACCTTATCCAAGTGTGATTTCCAAGTTAGTTTTTGGTCTAAAGTAATACCTAGGTATTTTACCTCGTTGGCCAAAGTAAGCTCATGCCCCAACAGTTTGGGAGCTTTGAAATCCACAAGTTTCCTTTTCCTAGTGAAGATTATCTCTCAGACTTTGATGGATTGACTGAGAGTCCTACCTCTCTACACCATCCTTCAATTATCCTACAAGCTCGTTGCATCCTTTCACAGCAGGTACTTAGGAACTTGCCTCTGATCAGGACTAGTCCATCATCTGCATATGCCTGCAAATAAATATCCTCCTCGGTCATTTTCCTCATTAGTCCATCCATCACTAGGCACCACAGATGTGGCGAGAGGCAGCTGCCCTGGGGGCACCCTCCTGACACCATTCTAGATGCTTTAGTGCCGGTCATTGATGAACTAACTTTCCTCCCTTTTAGGGAGGATATTATCCAATTGATGATGACATGGGGAGTATTCCTCTGCGTCAGTTCCTCCTTTATATTACTGGATTTTGCCTTATCGAAGGCTCCTTCTACATCAAAGAAGAGGGCTAAAGTGTAGTCTCTTTTGTGCATTGCCTTTTCTATCCTAGAAGTGGCCGCGTGGAGAGCTGTTTCTGTCGATTTCCCCTTTGAGTATGCATGCTGATTGGCATGCAGCGGCTTTCTGGGTAGAATTTCCTCTATTATGTATTTATCTACTATCCTTTCAAGGGTCTTTAGCATGAAGGACGTAAGGCTTATAGTTCGGAAGGATTTAGCCTGTGTATAGTCCTTCTTGCCGGGCTTAGGGATAAAAACTACCCTAGCCGCTTTCCACACTTCCGGTACTACGCCCATAGCTATACTGCCCCTGAAAGTTGCCTCTATGCTGGATAATAGACAATCCATACCCCTTTGTAGTAGTGCTGGGAATATTTCGTCTTGTCCAGGTGCCTTAAATGGGTGAAATTTGTCGACGGCCCATTTTATGGACTCTCTGGTTACTAGGCGGGTCGCCAGGTCCCAGTTCATTTCTACGCCTGGAGTCTCTCCTAGTGAATCTCCGACCTCATTTCCTTCTCCTGGGAAGTGGGTGAGTAGGAGGTACTCTAATGTTTCTTCTACACTGAGAGTCCAGGTACCGTCTAGCCTTTTAATTGAGCCTAAAGTTCTACCATTACCCTCACCACTTAAGATTCTCGCCAGTATGGTTGCCTCTGGTAGGGGCTCAATTCCCTTACAGAAGTCTCTCCAGCCAGCTCTCTTGCGATTCCTTATTTCTTTTTTGAATTCCCTCCTAGCCCCCCTGAAGCTGTCCCATAGCTCCTCTCCTGGTTCTTTATTCTTGAAGGCCTTGTTAAAGGCTTTTCTTGCTTTACTACGGAGCTTATCTAGTCCTTTGTTCCACCAAGTGGCTACCTTTTGGACACTAGTTTTGGGGGGACAAGCTTCTTGGTAGGCTTCCCTTATATACGAGCTCAGTTCCGCTGCCTTCCTTTCCAGAGCTTCGTGGTCAGTTAATGCCTCTTTGGTCACTCCTTGGAGGTTTCCGAGTTCCCTGTCAAAGGTGTCCCAGTCCGTCCTCCTTGGGTGCCTCTGCGGTGTTACCTCTACTTCATCTATCTGGATACAGAAGCTGACCATGCGATGATCAGACAGCAGAATATCTGATGATACGTGCCAGCCCTCAAGTTGTCAGATAAGCCGTGTGTAATTCTAAGTTGGTCAAGTTGTTGGCAATCAGTCAGTATATGAGCTACAGTCAAAGTATCGTCACATAGTCTACATCTTGGTCTTTCTTTGTCTCTAGTAAACAAATAACTGTGAGTAAGTCGTGTATGTCCTATTCTCAGTCTGCAAAGTATTGTCTCTTCCTGTCTGTTTTTCCTATATGAGGAAGTCCAGTCACCTAGCAAAGGTTTTATGCGTCGTAGTTTGTTGTTAGTGGTGTCTGTCCAAGTCTGTTGCCATTTCTCTTTTATTTTTGTCCTGATATAAGAGTCAAAGTCTCTAGGTATAACCTCTGTCTCAGTACTCAGTCCGCCAGTTATTGCTTGCCTCGCTAGTAAGTCAGCAGTCTCATTTCCGGAAATTCCTACATGGCTAGGTACCCAACAATATCGTACCTTTAATTTTGTCCTTGCTATCAAATTTCTGATTTTGAAAACTGTTAAATTTTGTATATACATTTTATCTAAAGCCGCTATAGCTGATTTTGAGTCCGTATAAATTTTGGCAGCGTCTAGTCCTTGGTTTATGGCTGAATTCAGAGCATGTAGGATGGCCTCCAGCTCTATTGTGAGGATCGAACTCCACTTCGAGCAGGAGAACATTCCTTGTTCTGATGATGAGACATAGGCACAACCGGTCCCTTCGCGGGTCTTGGAGCCGTCAGTGTAAAGATGTGAGTTGGTCCGGTGGTCATTCTTGTCCTTTAGGTGGTCTTGGTAGAGTTGTTGCAGATGGGCTTGGTCTTTTCTTTGTCTTGTCAAGTATCGTGTTACAGGGCGTTCTATACCCCAAGGAGCAATGGCAGGGACACTGTATTTGTTAATTTTGCCATATTCTGAAGAAAGGTTTAATTCATCTACAAGAGTTTTGAATCTATGACCTGGCGGTCGTAGAAATGTGGGTTTTTGTGTATATTTATTTGTAAATTTTGGGTCCTGAAATAATTTAAAGCAAGTGTTGTCCGGGAAGCGTTTAATTTTAAGTCCGTAGCGTAGAAGTAAAAAGTCGCGTCTCAGGGCAAGAGGAGGCTCATTTGCCTCGACCAAAATACTGTTAACTGGGCTGGTCTTGAAGGCACCTAGAGCAAGACGCAAGCCTGTATTATGTACCGGGTCCAAGCGTCTCAAATCTTTCTGTTTTGCCGAGCTGTAAACAACGCTTCCGTAATCTATTTTACTTTTTATAACGGCTCTATAGAGGTGTAACAATGTAGCTCTGTCCACTCCCCACTTTAGATTTTGCAACATCCGGAGCAGATTTAGGTCTTTTAAACATTTAGCGCGAACTTCCTCTATGTGTGGCCGCCAAGTTAATTTTTTGTCGAACTGCAGACCTAGATATTTGAGCTTTTCTATCGTTGGAATTTGTTGGCCGGAGAGAGTAAGACGAACTACAGGGTTGAGTCTCTTTTTGGAAAACATCAAGCACTAAAGTAAAGAGCCATCCTTTAATTTCTTGGTGGACGTAACGTCGCCTGAGATTTGGGATAACATCTTCTCAATTAGGAAAGGTGAGACATTGGAAAATGATCATTCCCTTGTTCTTTTTATAACAAGAAATATCAGGTTTTCTTTATATAATGTCGAGATCATTGGCGTGGCTGAGTCTGGTTTTCTTCTTTTAGTATTCGAAAAAAGGTGTCAAAGGTGTCACTGAAATTGTCATGTTTTGATGGCAATTGATTAAACATTTTGGTACATTTTTATTTTAGCACCCCCCTTCCTTGGTCTAAATTACTATTAAGAAGAAGGGATATTTATTTCAATGTACCTTGGGACAAAGGAATATCACACTTGTGTATATAATTGTGATCATATCCCTTAGTCTAATCAACTATTAAGATAAAGGAATATTAAATATAAAACTGCCCCAGGCCCAGGAGTCTCAATGTCTTGGGGAGACAAACACACAAACCTTTGTGACTTTTGTAGGGCAGGCTATTGTTTTGAACCAAGGGGGGTGCTAAAGTAAAAAAGTGCCAACATGGTATTTTAAAAAAAAAAAAAAAAAAAAAATCAGTCCACGGTACAAGGCACTGTTGAACGGTTGAACTGTTTGGCGGTTAAAATTGTAAACTACTTATTATAACCTTTTGACATTCCTCGAATTCTAAGGTATAAACAAATACTGGTTGTCAGACATTTGTACTATTTTGTAAATAAAGAAGAAGAAAAAAAACGAGCCTCGGTGGCTGTAATAGATGCGCGATTGCTTCAGGTGCAAGAGATCTCGGGTTCGAATCTAGCTAACTGACAAATTAATTAATTTATTTATTTCTTCTTTGAATTAAGAAGCTCAAAATCTTTTGAACGGTGTAGAAGATTTAGTTGCAATTTTAACCGCCGAATAGCTCGAGCAGCGGTAGTAGTCTAACACAGGTAGATAAAGAGGGGAGTTGGAAATCTTTCCGTTTAAGGATTCTATGATCGCTGGTACAAGGTAAAATTCTACCCCTCAGAATTTGGAGGCTCCTAAAGATCCATAAGGACTACCAGGAAGTATTGAATTAGGAAGTTACTGGTAAAATAAGTTAATATTACCTTCTCTCCTAGCACTTCATACTTCTATGCAGAAAAAATAAACTTGACGTTTTTCTTCTCCTGTGTCCTGTCTTCGAGATTAGTTTATAAACCTGTCAAATTAATAAACTACAATATAAACTCCAGATCACCAATTTGGTTTCCGTTCACTCCACTCAACTATTCAACAATGTCATCGCATTGTCGATGCCATTGCTTCCTCCCTTAAGAATAAAAAGTTCTGTTAAGCTGTCTTTTTAGACGAGTCACAAGCTTTCGATAGAGTATGGCATACTGGCTTGCTTTGGAAGCTCAAGGGCATTCTACCGTTCACCTATTATCTTATCCTCAAGTCCTACCTTACTGGCAGATTCTTTCGTGTAAGTCTTGGATCCTCCTTTTCCGTTATCTGCCCTGTAGGTGCTGGAGTACCTCAGGGCAGCATCCTAGGACCTCTCCTTTATTTCCTATATACGTATGACATCCCCCAGCATTCCACAACAACCCTTGCCACCTTTGCAGATGACAAGGCCATCCTTTCTGTCCATGAAAACCACCTTCTTGCACCCGATAATACCCAAAGCCACTTGTTACTCCTGGAACCTTGGTTGAGGAAATGAAGGATCAAAATAAACGAACAGAAAAGTGTGCATGTCACCTTTGCTCTTCGTCACGCCACATGTCGTCCAGTCATCCTTAATCAAGCTCCCATTCCTCAGTCCAACTCCGTTCGATACCTTGGCCCTACCCTTGACCGTCGATTAACATGGCAACAACACACTAAGACAAAACGTACTGACATCACACGAAGATTCAAGTTACTGCTCGGTCTTCTGGATCGCAGGTCTAAGATTTCTCTGAATAACAAACTTGGTATCTACAATGTAGTCTTAAAGCCAGCTTGGACCTACGGTCTAGAAGTGTGGGGCAGCACCAAGCCTTCAAATTCCCGTCGTCTCCAAATCCTTCAGTCAAAAATTCTTCGAAAAATTACCGATGCTCCTTACTATCGAAAGTTCCACGAATCCTTATCCCATCATCCTAATCCTCTTGTACAACTCATGTCCTCTCAACATATTCCAGGTAACCCTCCAAGACGTCTGAAGAGGCAGTGGCCTAGAGATCTACTCTCATAGAATAGTATTATTGCAATCTTTTATTATTATCTATTTCTTAAATCGTATATACTTTATTAATTTACCTTATCATTACTTAAATATTTTTTAATATAATTATTTTACTATATAGATCGCCAGGAAGTGTAGTCACTGGACTACTTCTTCTTCACGTTGCTCCCGCCATGTTAAACAATAACATCATTATCACTTGTTACAATAGGTTTGTTCCAACCAAGCATTGTACCGTCCGCGGGATCGTCATGGGCATGCGCAGTGGATAAAAGCCGTTCCAAGCCGACTTGTGACAGTGTTTCGTACCGTCCACGAAACTGTTCCAACCCGGGCAGGGATCGTTTGCAAACCGTTCACTGTACGGTCCCAACGATCCCCTGACAATACCATGTGCTGGTTTGTATGACATGCGCAGTTATGTCAATTGTCACAAATATCAACAGGAAGGTTCCCTAACTGTTAGGTTTCCTTGAATGTTTTTAATACAGTGCGAATTATAGTCCTAAACCCGTTCCAACCTGACATGATTTTACTACAGTACAATGTTAGCGCATGCATATAAAACCTGTCCTAAACGATTTCTGAACGATCCGCGGGACGGTACAAATAGCGGGGTTGGAACAAACCTAATGAAATTATGTGTAGTTGTGTTAATCAATAAAAAATTAAAAATAAATAAATAAATAAATAAACAATAAAAACAACATACTTCGTAACGAAGCACGGGAACCTGCTAGTTATCAATATTGGCATCAAAAATATCTTGCAAAATTTTTAATTTGCATATTTGTTAGTTAATTATTATTTAACGTGTTAAACAATTAAGGAAAAATTATTTAAATCATAGAGAACAATTGATTTGACTGTTGTCAAGAAATAATCAATCATTGTTTTTATTTGACTTTAGTTGCTGGTTTACTCGAGAGATTGCAGCTCTTGTGTCTTCACTAATCTTGTGAGGGTAGTAAAACCTCACGAGCAAAGCAAAATGCAGTTTTCCCACTAGTTGTTAGTTGCGTACCGTATTTTATCTACGATTGCGATTGTTGGATTTTAATAATAAATACAGAAAAACAGTTTCTTTAATTATTTATTTATTTATTATTAATTTTTTGGGTGTTAAACAACTGAGGTTAATTACACCCATACAATTTTTAAATTACATAACAAAACATTATTTTAAACATTCAAAATTCTGATTAATTTAGATGTGTTTGTAAAGGTCTGCGTCTTGTAGATAAAGTATGAGTTTAGTTATTGTGGTCTGGCTGTCAGCTAGAATGTCAGCTAGATTGTCAGGTAAGTCACGTGTGCTTCTCAGTTGCTCTAGTTGTTGGCAGTCAGTCAGGAGATGCGCTACAGTCAAGGTATCGTCACATAGTCTACATCTTGGTCTTTCCCTATCTCTAGTAAACAAGTAGCTGTGAGTTAGTCTTGTGTGTCCTATTCTCAGTCTACAGAGTACCGTCTCTTCCTGTCTGTTTTTCCTGTATGAAGAGTTCCAGTTTTCAATTAGAGGTTTTATACGTCTCAGTTTGTTGTCGGTTGTGTCAGTCCAAATTTGTTGCCATTTCTCCTTCATTTTTGATTTAATGTAGTTATCGAAGTCTTTAGGTGTAATTTCCGTGTCTGTAGGTTGTCCTTCAGTTATTGCTTGTTTTGCCAGTATGTCCGCAGTCTCGTTTCCAGAAATTCCTATGTGGCTGGGTATCCAACAAAATCTTACATTTAAATTAGATTCTTTGATTAATTTTCTTATTTCCATGACAGTCAAGTTTTTCGTGTACAATTTATCTAAAGCCAGTAAAGCTGATTTCGAGTCAGTGTAGATTGATGCTGCTGCTACTCCTTGATTTGATGCTGACTTTAGGGCTTGTAGGATGGCCTCCAGTTCTACTGCGAAGACCGAACTCCACTTTGAGCAGGAAAACATTCCTGTTTCTGTTGTTCTATAGAACGCACAGCCGGCGCCCTCAGAGGTTTTGGAACCGTCTGTGTAGATGATGGTATGTGAACGGTGGTCGTCTTGGTCTTTCAGATGATCTTGGCGGAGTTCATCTAGGTGTGCCTGGTCTTTTCGTTGTCTTGTCAAATAGTGAATCCTCGGGCGTATTGTTCTCCATGGTGGTATAGTAGGATCACTGTAATTGCTTATTTTGTCAAATTCCGGGCAAAGATAGTATTCCTCTATGAGGTCTCTAAATCTAAGAGATGGTGGCCGTAATATAGTAGGTTTTTGTAGGTATCTATCGGTAAATTTTGGATCCTGAAATAATTTAGATACAATGTTGTCCGAGAAACGTTTGGTTTTAAGTCCGTAGCGCAAAAGTAGGAATTCTCGTCTCAGAGCTAGGGGAGGTTCGTTCGCCTCGACCAAAATACTATTCACCGGGCTAGTCTTAAAGGCACCGAGCGCAAGACGTATGCCTGAATTATGCACAGGATCTAAGCGTCTCAGATCTTTATCTTTTGCTGAGCCATAGGCTACACATCCGTAGTCCAGTTTACTTCTTATTATCATGCGATAGAGATGCATCAGTGTCGCTCGATCGGCTCCCCATTTCAGATTTTGTAGCATGCGGAGTAGATTAAGATCCCTCAAACACCTAGCCCGGACATACTCAATGTGTGGACGCCAAGTTAGTTTCCTATCGAACAGAAGGCCGAGATATTTGATTTCCTCTACAACAGGAATTACTTTACCGGAGAGTGTAAGGTTCACTCCAGGATTTTTGCGCTTTTTAGAAAATATTAGGCACTTCGTTTTACTTGCAGAAAAACTTAGTCCTGCTCTATTTACCCATTCAGTCATTCTGTTAATGGCTTGCTGTATCACAGCTACAGATGTTTCCAGGTCTTTAGATCTAAAAAGTATTGTCATGTCGTCTACGAACAGGAGTGGCTCTACGCATGGTGGTATTACTTTTACGACATCATTGACAGCTAGTAGGAACAGGGTACAGCTGAGTACGGCTCCTTGGGGCACTCCGTTTTCCTGTTCATATGAGCTTGAGAGGAAACTTCCCACTTTAACATTAAACATCCTTCTTGATAGGAAGTTGTTTATATATTGCAGCAAATGTCCTCTAAAGCCCATATGGTGCAACTGCCGTACAATCGAGTGTCTCCAAGTTCTATCGTAGGCTTTTTCGAGGTCAAAAAATACCCCTATTGTCGTTTTTCCTTGAATAAATCCATCTCTAACATAATTTTCTAATTTTGATATGTTGTCTGTTGTTGATCTGTTGTGCCGGAAGCCATTTTGGTGGGGGGAGATCAATTTCTTAATTTCCAGTTCGTATATCAGTCTTGAGTTAACAATTTTTTCTAGAAGTTTTCCAAGAGTATTTGTCATGGCTATGGGTCTGTAGGATTCTGTCTGTGAGGGGTCCTTGCCTGGTTTTGGGATCGGTATTATTGTCGCTACTCGCCATCTATCTGGGTATCTGTCTGAGGTCCAAAGTAAGTTGTAAAGCCTTAATAAGAGCCGTTTGAAGGAAGGAGGTAGATTTTTTATCATTTCGTTGTGGATTAGATCGGGTCCAGGTGCAGTCCTCTTCAGCGTTTTTATAGCGGTTTCAAGCTCCCACAGGCTGAAGGGCTGGTTGTAGTCTTCGGTGTTTTCGGAGTTCAATTCCAACTCTTCATTCTCGGTGTTTCTTTTTATCTCGTGAAATTGTACTGGGTAGGTCGCCGATGAACTAACATAAGCGAAATGTTGGGCTAAATGTTCAGAAACAAGTTGAGGTTCCGATACAGTTTGAAAGCCATCCTTTAGCACAGGAGTGGCCGTGGCTTGTCTCTTTCCGGAGAGAATTCTCACCTTCCTCCACACCTCTCTGGAATCTGTTCCCTGAACGATTGTCGATACATAGCTCTTCCAGGATGCTCTCTTGGCTTGCATAAATACAAATTTACATTTGGCTCGAGCTCTTCTATATTGTATCAGGTTTTCAGTAGTAGGGTTGGAGTTAAAATGTCTTAATGCCCTCCTTCGAGCTGATAGAGCAAGTCTACAGTCCTTGTTCCACCAAGGTACAGGTTGCCGCTTTCCTCTAACTTTGATCTGTGGTACCGAGACTAGTGCTGCCGACATGATTGTTGAAGTCAGATAGTCCAGAAGTTCTTCTGCACTATCTGCACTAGCTTCTTTGCTAGGAAGAAAAGGAGACGCATTGATCAAGTAATTTCTGTATACGTCCCAATCTGCGTTCTTGAAAGACCAATATGCTTCTGGGTTAGGCTCTGAATTACTTAAATTAAGAGTGACACAAAGTGGAAAGTGGTCACTTCCATACAGGTGAGGTGATATGCTGAAGTCTGCTAATCTTGCTAGTGACGGGGAACATAAGGCTAGGTCTAAAGCGTCTAATTTACCGGTTCTTAAATCAAAATATGTCGACTCGTCGTTGTTTAACAGACATAAGTTCTGTTTGTCTATAAAGGATTCTACTGTTTTTCCTCTTTGATCGGTTTTGGAGGAACCCCATACTAGGTTATGAGCATTGAAGTCTCCTGATATGATAAAGGGACCTGTCAGCTGGTGTAGGATACTGGTCAGACAAGTTTCTGTGATATCATCATTACTGTCCAGATAGACATTGCACACCGTGATGGGATGCGAGGAACCAACCCGGACTGCTTGAACTTGGAGGTTAGAGTGGACCTTGATCTCTTGGCTTGGTACTGTAACTGAAACAAATATAGCCAGTCCTCCTTGCCAAGTGCCTGGTGGTGGGTTTCTGCGGAATGCTACATAGCCTGGTAACTTTAAGGTTTTTTCAGAAGGTAGATGAGTCTCTTGTAATAGAAGTACGTCCGGATTTTGTTCAAGCAGTAACAAGCGTACATCATCAGTCCTTGATCTAAAGCCTTTACAGTTCCATATACATATTTTCATAGTTTATTATTTATTTTTATTTATTTATTTACTTTTTTTTATAGTATATTACTTATATTTTGAATTTTTCTTGCTCGTTCCTTTTGTATTTTTTTTAAAGTTTTTAACGGGTTCCTGTTTAGGGGTTGTATCTTTGCTGCTAATTGAATCACTGCTAGAGTCCCAGTCATTCGCCCACATCATGTCATGTTCAGTTTGTGTATTAATAGTGATTGGCATTTCCTTGAGCTGTGCGATCTTACTGACGCTGCTAGAGGGTATTTCTGTGATCAAATTTTCATTTACAGTTGTCGGGCTTGCATCGATTTTATTGGGAGTAAATTTTGTGGGATTTTCTAATATTCGTACCGGTTTAGGTTCTGATTCTTCAAAATTGCACTGAGTACCTACATCCTGCGTTTTGAGCTCTTTGTTCTGGCAAGTTTTACAAGACTGGTGACTATTAGATAGGACTGATGAAAATGATTTGGGAAGGTTAAACTGATAGCTGCTTTCGGCCTTTTTCCTTGCTTCGGGGTAAGACAATTTTTCTATAACCTTGATCTCGGTGATTTTTTTCTCAAGGATCCACTTAGGACAGTTTCTATCTAATGCCGAATGAGGACCGTTACAGTTAATACAGTGTTTAGGTTTTACACAGGATGAGTTATCGTGTGCGGGATCACCGCACTCCGAACACATCGCACCGGATTTACAAGCGAGTTGAACGTGGGAAAATCTATGGCACTGGAAACAACGTCGGGGTAATGGAATATAAGGCCGGACAGGAACGGATAAATAACCGACTTTTAATTTAAGGGGCAGAGAAGTCAAAGTGAAAGTAATTATGTAACTATTTGTAGGTTCGAGCATATTGTTATATTTTTTATTAAGTCGTCGGACTTCAGTTACTCCTTGGCTTTTTAGATGTTCTGTAATCTCCTCAACTGGAATGTCTGCTATGTCTTGGCAAGTAACTACTCCTTTGACTTGGTTAAGGGTCTTATGAGGTTCGACTGACAATTTGTACGTTTGATTCTTCGGGAGATTAGACAGTAACTTTACAGATTGGTCATGAGTGTAGGTCTCAATCAGCATAGAGCCGTCCCGCAGCTTTTTCGCGTTTTTCACTGCACCGCAAGCTTGGGAGAGCAAGCGTTCGATGATGAACGGGGAAATCTTTGCCATGGAACCGTCTCCGTCAAGCTTTTTGACAACAAGGAAGTTAACGATTTCAGTGGGAGGTGATAAATGCAATGTCTCAGGTGTATTTGGTCTCTGACGTTTACTTTTAGGCATGTTTTTAACATTTTCAGCTTTTATTTGTTTTTCAGATTTATTGACATTTTGAATTTTGACAGTTTCCGTTTCATGGTCTACTTGTAGTTGAGAATCCGGTCCAATTCCACTCCTGGGGTGCCCTCCAGGGTCAGGGGGTCTCATGGTGCACTTTTATCCTAATATTTAATAGTATTAGTTAAGGTTTTAAGTTAAAATAAGAGAATTAATTTATTTACGTGTTATTTGACGTGACAGCCTTGAAATAACCTCTCGTTTTTCGTTTCTTTAATTATACAAACAGCAAATTAGTTTTGTTAAATGTAAACATATATGCTAATCGAGCGATAAGGTGAAGCGTTCTTCTTTATTTCCTTTATTTATGAAACGCAAATGCGCTATAAATACAACTTCGAAAAGAATCACTTTCTACGCATCTAAAGAGAGATAAAATGTTTCTCATGTTCCCAGCAAATAAGACGAATTTATAAAATAATAAATACTTGATTTAAAGAGCATTAGAGTGAAATTTGAACCATCCAATCAAAAATAAAATTGGCCCAATAAGAGATAATAGCTATAAATTAAAAAATATTAATAAAAACTGGCT